>JAPUBX010004019.1:0-45909 GCA_028672205.1 Proteocephalus fallax | reverse complement strand
GTATCATGAACAGGCAGTATTAATCATGTGAGTTTGAATTCAATGTGAACCAATCATGATTGTCCAGAATTTGTTCTCAGTATGCATAGCGGTAGAAAATTCATGATCTATTTGGCCCATTATACGTCACGTAAGAACCCAAGATCATTTCTTACGCAGAAATATCTCTACACATTTCCACCATGAACAAAATCAACGATTACAATTGTGGTTTGGAAGAAGCGACGCCGTCGAAGACACCTCAGAACGTAACACTTGCAGTATTACTCCAACTTTTCACACACGGGACTTTTAAACATATGTGTCGGTCGCGCTACCCAACCTACGGCCAACTATTTCCATTGGCAAAAACCTGCTGCAACCTGACCTCTTATCGCCGGACTAAGGAAACTGCTATTCGTGACATCAATGACGAATCCTCCAACGCGCCGTTTTAGAAAACGCACCCTGCCAACCCGTCTTCCTTCATCAAACCGTCTTGGAAGCTGGAGAAGAGGTGAAAGTTGCCCCTTTTTGTGATCGATTGATTCTTATTGTTTTTAAATTAACGTCAGTTTGTAATTCGAATATAACCTGCATTCTCAAATCGAATTTTTGCGCACTTGTTTTATTTTCGTTTCGACGACCACAATTGACGTGATGCAGTCTTTTCACAGCCTCTACGGCGTGGTTCCGGGTCTTCGAAGAAGAAGAAGAAGAAGAAGAAGAAGAAGAAGAAACCCTTTCTCGGTTAAAAAAAGAGCGAACCATCGAAGAATTCGTCTCTAACTGGTTGGCTTTGCACGATTACTCCGTCCGATTACAAATACTCTGTCGAAATCGCAAACTGTGACGACAGATACATAGAGCCGTTTTGTCTCCGACGTGAATCGATGCCCATACAGACGCACAACCATTTACCTTGTGCCTCGATCGGAAATCGGCATTTGTATCAATTTACAGCGGGAGTATCAATTTGCTTGCTACTATTGGTCAATTAAATGGCCACGCGATGTCGTATAAATAGTATAAATTGTGAGAGAGATGCGTCAGGATGAAATGTTTGCTCGAAGACCTTGTCGTCACGCGAGGTGGTAAATCGAGCGTTGTTTGCAAACGTTTTAGCGCTTTTCGTTTACGAGTGAAACACTTCGCTGTTGCTGAGCCGTTCTCAACAGAGCGCCCCCATTTTTTCCTCAGGCATGAACGACGACACTACAACGTTTTCGAGTAACGCTATCAATAAAATGTTGGGGAAGCTTGGGTCGATAGAAGCTGGCCATCGTTTAGAAGAATGGAGTCCCAGGTTTCTTCTTGCAAATTTCTTTAATCGCGATATCAGTAATGGAAGATAACCGCTGAAACCCAATGAAGCTAGAACGATTTAATTTCGGTTTGTATTAAACAATTACGCATGGATGTGGCCTGATAATTGAGAAAAAGCTGCAACTGGATGTGTTCGTGTTTAGAAAATACGTTTGGGTGTGTTTAGTCGATCCGATTGGTAAATATAATACCAAACTTAAGAACTGTTAGCCTTGTATTGGGATCACGAGGGCCAAAACCTTCAACAAAAAATAATAATATAGTACTGCTTTTTACGAAAACTTTCATGTAGTTCCTGCTTCACCGACTCTAGTGAAACTAAAAATAGGGACAAATAAGGAATGGCCGAATTGCCATTTGCCGCCGTTCTTGTGGGTATTGAACGGTATAGCCTACGCATTGGTCGAAGAGATTTACACTTGGAAAAATTTGAAAAGAGGGGATGGGAGGGCTCACTTAAAATACGAACATCGATTTGTACACGACCATTGAAGTGGCGTTGAACGAATATTTCTTGAATAGAGAGAATAGGGGCAGGCCACTAGAAAACGAGATTATTTTAAAAAGTCTACGAAGGATTAAAACGTCAGAACATTTATGTCCGGGGGAAATTACCGGAGAACAATTTACAAGGGAATTATACAGGCATGGACAAAGGTTTTTATACGGCTAGAGATTAAACGAAGTCTCCTGAATCGGTGAACTAAGAAGATTGTGAGCTCGAGGCGAAGTTATGGAGTGAAGAGATTTCATCAGTATCACCATCGGACCTCAGGGAAAAAGTAATCGACATGCAGTTTAATGCGTTCAACAGAAGTCTATTTTCCGAAGACCACTCGTGTTCCTCAGTGACTGCCTGCCCGAGCTGTTGAGAATCAAAATTCGTGTTACAGGCTTGGCATAAAGTTAAGTTATCCGCGTATTTTATTCGTGTCACGTCGTTAGGGGACCGACGTCTAGGCGTGTAATGTTTAAAAACGAATGGAGATAGCACTGTGCATTGTAGCACACCGCTGTTATTTAGCCAGGAGGAGGAGGAAGTGGTGATTATACATATATCGGGAGTATAAAGGGTAGCCATTGCTTGTCTTCTGTTTACCTGTATCAGCCCGGTTAACGAACCAAGCACCATTCGTTATCAACACACTTTAATCGAACAAATTTAGAACATTCATTTTGTAGTTATCGTTCACTAAATCTACAAGAAGACTTGCATTTAAAAACTAGCCACCACTTTACGGATTCGGCTCTCATCTTTTCCCTTATCAAATACGCGAAATATTTGGGCACATGATTTTCTGGCGACGCTGAATATTAAAACTAATTTAACACGAAATAACGATTACACAATTATTCCTAACTGTGGTGCACGTAGGAAATTGACCCTGACATACGCAGAAATAACACATAGCTTATTTGAAGCTTGATGCAGGAACAAGACAAAACATTTAAACCTTTTAGAAGTATCCAATTTCTGTTTCCAATTAAAAACTTTATTTCTTATTTGATCAGCTAGATTAGGTTAACTGTAGTGCACACACCAAGTCATTGTTTGTGATAAACAAATGCACATGGAGCGACAATCGGTTTAGCAGTTGATGCCGCTCATCGACCGACCACCACCACCTTTTGGTCTTGCTTATTTTGATACCCTGGACAGGATAGCAACTACGAGGGAAGCCGGTTTTTGGATCTTCCGGGATTGAGAGAAGCACGTCGGTGGGAGACATGCCCTTTTTAAGAGAGCGCGGTATCTTTTAATTTGGAGTCACCTGATATGGGAGCGCGAAATACGTTCTGATGATAATCACTGCGTTTGGGGGTGAGCGGGTGCGAACTGCAGGTTGTCGATTGTGGGGAGGCTGTGAATCGGTCCCTCTGAAGAGGTTGGTGGAGTGTGGTTGCATGGGCCAACAAGCACCCAGAACAAGGCCCAATGTGTCGAATATCCTGTAATTTAGGTTCCCCATACCTTCTACATCCAGTTTCGCGGCCTGTCTTACACACAAATAGAGCACTGACGTAGGGGTGAGGAGGAGCAGCCCTTCCGGTCGCGACGTCTTTCGTACCTCAGTTTCCATCTGTCTCTCAAACTTGTATGCTTGTTTATTGGTGGGCGCGCGTTATGGATGAGGCCATTCAATGGACGCCATTACGCTCTAGCCAAGTTTTATATTTATTTTGTTTCATCCTACTGTTCGTCGTTCTTATTTCCTATATTCGTTTGTAATTATACTTGTAGATATGTAATAGTCTAAATGGAAGGGAGATAGCACTGCGCCTTGTAGAACACCGCAGTAATGTGGCAAGGAGGTGGAGGCTTCATTAACGACGATTAGAAAAATAGTTTTGAAGCCAATTAATCAACCATCCTTCAACGCCATCTTCACATAGTTGAGAAAGGATGCGGAAGCGTGAGATCGTGTTGAAAGCAGAGAAGTTATCCAAGAAAACCCCCTTGACGGCTTTCGTTCCGGCATCAAGTGAAGAGTGGGGGTGCAAAAACGTAGCCACGGCGTCTAGAGTGCTTCTATTTGGTTTATAAGAAAACTGAGACGGGTCATCGTCAATTTTAAGCGTGTCATCTAATTTAGATAGGTGCTTCTCAATCACTTTCAACCACACAGATGATTTGGCGATAGGTCTATACTTCACAGGCCCGGCGGTACCATTGGCTGGTTTCCGGATGGGTTTTATAGCGACATCTTTCCATTCCGAAGGAAAGGAGCATTCTCCTAACGAATGATTGACAAGATGGGTGACAAATGGAGAAATCTCGGTGTGACAGAGTTTAAGGATCGCGGGGGGGGCCTGTCGGCACCAGCCGCTGTGGAGCTCTTGAGGCCAGCCAGAATTGGGGAGATAAAGGATTCGTGACCAGCCAGGAAAGCGCTGGGATTAAGAGATCTAACGAGAGGTACCGCGGAATGGTCAGCGGATTTGAAGATAAAACCATCGTTCAGAACAACGAGGTTTAGGGCACCACTTGGTATATATGGCCGGCGGGTTCCTGTCAATCTGCCAAGATTTTCCAAAGGTCACAGGGTTTCGATGTTCTGAACAGCTCATCTAAAAAAATCTTGTTAAGGCGATTTACCTCAGCTGTTATCCTGATCGAAATTGGTTTAATTTCTCGGTACCTCTCCTGGCGACAAAGTCGTTGGTTTCCCTTTGATTTCCTCTTTTCATTCTGGTTGTAAACCGTTATAAAAAATATTTTCCGGACACTGGCTTGTTGGAATAAACGAAAACATCTCCAAAATAATCAAACTTTAACTATGTAAGAAATTTATTTTCTCCAAGTCAAATTATAAGGTTGAATTGCGATACCTCAAGGGAAATTGAGTATTACATGAATTTTGTTTTTATGTTGTTGTTAATTTTGCTATAACCTTGAACTCTTAAAAACTCTATAAAAAAGGCCCTTAACCATCTTCTTTATCATAAACTTGGTTCATTATTATGGCTGTTGCTGGTACTGTTACACACGTTAATGCCGACGTAAGTCCTGTTATTTTGTCTTTTCATAAAATTTGAAACTCATTTAAGACATAAATATGAACTATTCTTACATAACGAATGCTTGTTTTTTATTATACTGACAGATTCTAGGGTAGTTCTCTTTCAAATTCGCATTAGCCTTTAACCTTCTCTTTACTTCAGGAGTTTAGTGAGGCCCTTAATGGTGAAACATTGGTAGTGGCTGATTTCTATGCTACGTGGTGTGGCCCCTGTAAATCGCTCGCCCCCAAACTGGAAACGATGGCTAAAGATAACAATAAAGTTCTTTTCATCAAAGTTGATGTCGACGAATTAGAGGTTAGTTTATTGTTAAAGCGTCATTACCTTCTTTTACCTGACCCTTTGGACATGATGCATGAGTATTTTGGTTTCATTATTTTCGCGGTTGATGTTAATATCTTTGATTTCGCTAGTTTTGCCAATTTTAATGATTCCATTTTACGTTGCAGGAATTAGGCATGGCCCACAAGGTAGATGCCATGCCTACGCTTATTGCCTTCAAGAAGGGGGTTGAAGTTGGTCGCGTTGTTGGTGCCAGTGAAGATGATATTAAAAAAATGATAAATGCCAATGTCTAAAAGTATGAAATAAATTTGTCGGTAATAGATGCATCTTACGTAAACTTTACGTTTGATCATTGTTGAAGGCGAAACATAGCAGAACTTTTCCGCCTGAATGCCTGGGATGTCACTTTCCCCAGTAATTAAATATTTCGGTACTTAATAATAATAATAATAATTTTTACGCTTTATTAAGGTCACAAAGACCAGAACTTTCAGCATTTTAATGTTTAACAGGAATGGAGGAAATAACAACGAGGTAATGGCGGCCATAGAAGGCCTTGTCCATAACGCGCGCGAGACAGTTTCCGCCACCCGGCCTCCAGGTTGCTAGATTACAAGCGCACGCCACTACGCTCGGCCCAGCTTCTAGGAAACCAAGCCGAATTGAATCTTAATATTTGAAAACCGCACTGAGACAATCTTGTATAGCCGCCCTCTGTATTTATTACCATCAGTTGCTCTCATGGAGCTCATTCTATCAAGGAGGATCTCCGATTTCATAGCAGCGCGTTGCGCAAATAGTATCACTTTTACTCAACAGTAATGCACCAGCGAATTGCGACAGTATGGTTGATCATTGTGACATCGATAGGTTCACCTTTCCTTTAGGTTGTCCTAAGAATACAGCCGATCTAGTCTCGTGCTTGCCCTATATTGTTGTTTATTAGTAGATTGACCGGCTTCGGAATGCTTTAAGTAACTAATGTGGTGTACCAAGAGTCACCCGGCTGTTGTCCGGGCGTACCACGAGCATTCGCGAAATCTGTCGTGTCTATCAAGGAAGGCGGTCTCCGTGCAGTAGAGGAGAATAACTCTTCTGACTGCAGATGCTTGGGGTATATCACCTGTTTGGCCCGGTCTACGTGGATCTGCGTGCATAGAAGAACTGGGGAGCGTCGCCTGCCGAGGACGTCGTTGTGTAAGAAGGGCGTAGATGACAAGAAGTTCTGAATGAGATGCAGGTGGAATCCCCAGTTTTGATCCAGTGGAACCGGTGGCCTTTGACCAATGCAGTGCCTCCTGCAGGTTGTCGGGTTCAGGTGGTGGAACAGAACCGATTTGCTGTCTTCGTGTAGATCTCCTCAACCCCGACTGCCGGGATCTGTTTGCTACCCGCACCCATTTGTCCTCCCAATGAGCGGTTTACCCAGATTTGGCCACTATCGATTTCAGCTTCATGACACGAATTGAGTTCCAAGTGGAGACCCAGTAAGTTGCCGATATCTTCGCTCGCTCTACAAGATAGACCTGCTTGGTCAAATATATTCAATTCTATGCCCATGGGGATTAGTCTAAAAGAAAAAAAGATTATGAAGTTTGTGCTTATTTGCCTCGGGCAGCTTTACGACTGTTTCGGAGATGGCAGAGCGTAGTGGCGTGCGCTTGTAATCTAGCAACCTGGAGGCCGGGTGGCGGAAACTGTCTCGCTCGCGTTATGGACAAGGCCTTCTATGGCCGCCATTTCCTCGTTGTTATTTCCTCCGTTCCTGATAAACATTAAAATGCTGAAAGTTCTGGTCTTTGTGACCTTAATAAAGCGTAAAAATTATTATTATTATGGCTGGGATGTTATGGCCGCTTCTGGTGATGAGGACGGCACCCAAATCCTCTGCCTAGTTCGTCTGTCCTTTCAAATACCAAAGAGGACACGGCAGTGACGGGTGTGTGTTGCTGGCTGCGGCTTTTGTTGCGCTGATTCAACCGATTTTCGCCGAAGAGTTCATCTTTGTTGCGGTTGAGACATTCCAAGCACCCAGGGATGGTGCATCTGCAGACAGACAATATATTTCAGCGATCAAAAATGAGCTATATGGATTTTAAAAGGTCGTTACGTGGGCAATAAATACCTCAAACAAAGAGCCTTATTTTAGCATCCCGCTTGAGGGCTTCCCGGGGGCTATGTTGTGTCCAAATTTGGCGGAAATCAAAACATTTGCCCAATTTTAATAGCATGAGCACATAACACTCTTAAAACAACATACGCCTGCATTTCTTTCTTAGATGTGTTTGTCGCGGTGGCATTCGTATTAGTCTTTGTAATAGTTGTTAGGGTCGTCTATTTTTATCGAGAGGTCTTCTATATAAAACCGTAGACACATGCTACCTCATCCGCTAACACGGCTATAAAGGATACATTCCATTGCACTGAAAGATTTTTTCCTTCTGAACTCAATAAAACAATTAAAATTATAAGCTACATAACTTTTGAATATTCAGCTAGTCGTTTTTTAGAGCAACATTTGTAACAACACCTCGAACATTAATCGCGGAATAGCTCTGTGGACTGTTAGATCTGTTTCTACCCTAGGTTTTACTTCGGCCGAAAACCCATGTCACCTAGAAGACAGCATCTCCTCATAGTAGCCATCATCTCCTGCAGATCGAAGTCTATATAATGAGCATCTACTAATCCTTGTATATTCTGGGCGGGTTTACTGTTGCTCAACAGGAACGCTTGAGGCTGGTGATTCAGTTCCGATGAGCGGCGTCTGTTAATAAGCAAGGCTGTTCTTCCAGCGTCTATCTCTCCCGCTTGATGTCTTCCGGTTCGGGGTTATAACAGAAACCGATATCGGATACTTCTTAAATGGTTTTCGTGTTCCTGTATCAACCTTCAAATAAGAATATCTGTGTATGCCAGAGTCAAAATTCTCCGAACACCACTGTTACGAATAATCGTTATCAAGTTTGATGGGCTTTCGTAAGATTCCGTGCGTCCCAAAATAGTCCTCCCTGGGTGCGCTGGGTTATTACCACCCCACTCTGTTTCCGAAGAAACCAATCCCAGATACTGTTAACCACACTAAATGTGGATACTGCATTTTGCGGTGCCCTCCACACTAAATGTCAGACCAGCTCGATAAGAAGTGGTCACGAGAGATGAGTAAACAAAAACAGCGTTGGCGGAATGGCATGCGCTGCGAGTTTATGTCGAGCCGAATCTGTGGCGCGCTGGAATCCGCACGACCCAAACGGACATTATAACATCGCCCGGCGCAGGAAGATTCGTCATGGCAACACCCAAGAAACAGCCGAAGCAGACATTGTTTCTTCAGTGGCTTGGATGCATATTCAAAATATCGATTTCATGAAACCCGTTAGTCGTCGGGACTCCCGTCCTCATTGCTATTTCCCTCGCATTGGCCGAAGAGATTTACATTTCGATAAATTTGAATCGAGGGGGTGGAAGGGGTCATCTAATGTACGCACAGCGATGATTGGACAACCAGTGAAATTGTGCTGAATGATGAAGAGCATAACTAGGTAACTGGAAAACGAGATTGTTTTAAAAATTCTATGGAGAGTTAAAAGGTCAGAACATTTGAAGCCAGGGAAAATGGGACGTGGACAAATGGCTTTATACGGCTTAAGCATACTACGATTCACATATACCGGCGAAATTTAGATGTGTAATAATTTAAAAGAGAGCGCTGCGACTCGTACCTGTTGGTGGCTGCTAGATAAATCATTTTTAAACCGATTTATCCTTCCACGCCATCTTCGCACAGTTTAGATAGGGTTCGGGGGCGTGAATTAGTGTTGAAAGCCGTGGTTAAGTCCAAGAATACTCCCTGAACGGCTTTCGCTCCGGCATCAAGTTAAGAGTGGAGGGTGTGCGAGAACTTGGTCACAACGTCCAGAGTACTTCTATTTGGTTTATGAGCAAACTGGAAGGGGTCATCTGGCGGTTTTCGTTTTTTCACGCACACGGAGGAACTGACGATAGGTGTCGGGTAATACCCGCGTTGCCAGTCGACTGCACCCCCTGGGGTCAGAATCTTTATACCTAGATACCTAGAGTCTACGGCGGGTGCATTTCACTTATTGATCGCCCTCCCACCCCCATCGCATTTAGCGACTCTAAATCTACCGGCAGCTTCCATGACCCGACTGTTCCCGGCCACGCGGTCCTGTGACTAAGTAGTGTAGATCCAAAAAACCGGCTTCCCCTCGTAGTTGCTATCCTGTCCAGGGTATCAAAATAAGCAAGACCAAAAGGTGGTGGTGGTCAGTCGATGAGCGGCATCAACTGCTAAACCGATTTTCGCTCCATGTGCATTTGTTTATCACAAACAATGACTTGGTGTGTGCACTAACGTTCACCTAATCTAGCTGATCAAATAAGAAATAAAGTTTTTAATTGGAAACAGAAATTGGATACTTCTAAAAGGTTTAAATGTTTTGTCTTGTTCCTGCATCAATCTTCAAATAAGCTATGTGTTATCTCTGCGTATGTCAGGGTCAATTTCCTACGTGCACCACAGTTAGGAATAATTGTGTAATCAATTTTAATAAGCTAGTGTACGATTCCGTTCTTCAACAAATAGTATCTTTAGGAGCGGTGGTATATTGCCACCGCAACCAAATTTAAGCCTTAACGAGACCGGGAGTGATTTCAAGGCTGTTCTTTCCGGAAAACCAAATCCAGATACTGCATTTTTGCGGTTCCAACCACACGAAATGCCAGACACGCTTGACCAGGAGTTTTCGCGAAAGATAAATAAACAATCAACTGCTAAACGTGGCGAATAAAAATAAATGGTTGCGGCTAATGAACGAATTTCAGAAGCGTTAAATATGATTTTTGGCGCGCAATTAAGCGTCTGCCAAACGTTATGCTCCTTGAGGGTTTAATTTGCCATCTTGCAAATTACCTATTAGTTATTTCGTGTTAAATTAGTTTTAATATTCAGCGTCGTCAGAAAATCATGTGCCCAAATATTTCGCTTATTTGATAAGGGAAAAGATGAGAGCCGAATCCGTAAAGTGGTGGCTAGTTTTGAAATGCAAGTCTTCTTGTCGATGTAGTGAACGATAACTACAAAGTGAATGTTTTAAATCTGTTCGATTAAAGTGTGTTGATAACGAATGGCGCTTGATTCGTTAACCGGGCTGATACAGGTAAACAGAAGACAATCAATGGCTACCCTTTATACTCCCGATATATGTATAATCACCACTTCCTCCTCCTCCTGGCTAAATAACAGCGGTGTGCTACAATGCACAGTGCTATCTCCATTCGTTTTTAAACATTACACGCCTAGACTTCGGTCCCCTAACGACGTGACACGAATAAAATACGCGGATGACTTGACTTTATGCCATGCCTGCAACACGAATTTTGATTCTCAACAGCTCGGGCAGGCAGTCACTGAGGAACACGAGTGGTCTTCGGAGAATAGACTTCTGTTGAACGCATCAAAATGCATCTCCATTACAATTTCCCTGAGGTCCGATGGTGATACTCATGAAATCTCTTCACTCCATAATTTCGCTTCGAGCTCAAAATCGAAATTCCTCGGCGTTATTTTTAACAGCCGGTTATCATGGAGTGATCATGTGGATGGCGTCTTTGGAAAATGCCGTCGCCTCTGCTTCCTAGTTCGCCTGTTCAGGAGACTTGGTTTAAGCTCTAGCCACATAAAAACCTTTGTCCATGCCTGTATAATTCCCTTTATTGTTAATTGTTCCCCGGTAATTTCCCCAGGACATAAATGTTCTGACGTTTTAATCCTTCGTAGACTTTTTAAAATAATCTCGTTTTCTAGTGACCTGCCTATTCTCTCCAATCACGAAATCATCGTTCAACGCCCTTCAATGGTTGTGTACAAATCGATGTTCGTATTTTAAGTGACCCCTCCCATCCACTCTTTTCAAGTTTATCCAAGTGTAAATCTCTTCGACCAATGCGTAGGCTATACTGTTCAATACCCACAAGAACGGCGGCATATCGAAATTCGATCATTCCTTATTTGTCTCGAATTTTAGTTTCACCAGAGCAGGTGAATCAGGAACTAAAAGACAATTTTCATATCTAGTACTTGTTATACTCTTTTTTTATGCTGAAAGTTTTGGTCCTCGTGACCTCAATAAAGCCACTACAATTATTACTATTATTAGATACGACGAGGATAAAAAACAGTCGATTTGAAGGGATAAACTGTTTGGGGACAGTTTAATTTGCCAAGATAATGTGTTGTTCGCAAATCAGTTATTTTCCCCAGGACATAAATGTTCTGACGTTTTAATCCTTCGTAGACTTTTTAAAATAATCTCGTTTTCTGGTGACCTGCCTATTCTCTCCAATCACGAAATCATCGTTCAACGCCCTTCAATGGTTGTGTACAAATCGATGTTCGTATTTTAAGTGAGCCCTCCCATCCCCTCTTTTCAAGTTTTTCCAAGTGTAAATCTCTTCGACCAATGCGTAGGCTATACCGTTCAGTACCCACAAGAACGGCCGCATATCGCAATTCGGTCATTCCTTATTTGTCTCGAATTTTAGTTTCACCAGAGCAGGTGAATCAGGAACTAAAAGACAATTTTCATATCTAGTACTTGTTATACTCTCTTGTTTTATGCTGAAAGTTTTGTTCCTCGTGACCTCAATAAAGCCACTACAATTATTACTATTATTAGATACGACGAGGATGAAAACCGTCCATTTGAAGCAGTGTTTCTCAACCTGCGTGCGTCGCGAGATTTTTGAAAAATATTCAAAGCAATGAGACATCAAATCTTTCGTGTGAAGAGGAAGAAGAGCTGATCGAGTTGAGAAATGACAAATTCCATCGACTGGGATTCGCCGAAAAAAGTTTGGACGAATTTTGGCTCTCCCTGAATCAGTTGTTTCCAGCTATCAGTTTGAAAGCAGTCAAGATCATTTTGCCTTTCGCGTCTCCATGGTTTTGTGAATTCGGATTTTTAGCTTTGACTGAAATCAAATCAAAAAAGAGAGCGCGACTCCTTCGACTTGACGACAAAATGCGTGTTTGTTTGTCAGCATTAGAGCCACGTTTCAACCTTATTTGCTCTCGAAAGCAAGCCCAACCATCGCATTAAAAAGTTAAACGTTGAAAATAAAGTGTAACCAAAATATTTTTTATTACTTAAGGTGTGTCGCAAAACTTTTCAGATATCCCAAGTGTGTCGCAAGTGAAAAAATGGTTGGGAACCACTGATTTGAAGGGATAAACTATTTGGGGATAGTTTAATTAGCCAGATAACGTGTTAACTCGCCATTACTTATGAGTCATGCACGCACAACCGCCCATTATGCATGCACGCAAAGGGGGATGTGGCCACAGCTGGCCATCAGTCACGCTCACATCTCATTGATCCCCCACAGGCCCTCCGTTGTCATCACCCCCTAGAGTCTAGGGCCTAGACCAACCCATTCTTTCTTCGCCGTTTTAGGCGACTTCAATCGGTTCAACCCTATTGAATCACTGTGGACATCATAGTACTTCACTTGCGCACTGCTAACTGGCATTGGAAAGATAATGATCGCAAGCGCAAGGTTTCAAACGCAGTCAGGTGACGCATCAACTGCGTTAATCAATACAAACACTAACATGTAAATTCGTGCACCGCTTGTGGCCAATACCGTCGCAGGTTACTTTAAGGGTGACGATTCGCTGATTCTTGCTGAAACAGATAATAATAATAATAATAATAATAATAATAATTACAATGATAATAATATTCGTTTTATTAAGGTCACGAGGACCAAAACTTTCAGCATTAAAATTTACAATAAACAAAAATGTTACAGGACATCACGATTATACGTAGAAAATGCAGAATAAGTTAAGAAGAATAAAAGAAGTAACATCGAGGTAAATTTGCAAGAAAGACTAATTTAACCCACGAAGTATATAAAGTTTGGCAAACGGGAAATGGCGGCCATTGAAAGGCCCGATCCAAAACGCGCGCCAAGGGAAGATGTCCGTGATTACTATAGAAACGTCGCCTACACCTTCAATGTTACGTAAAATATTATGCAGCCAGTTGCTTCTGCGATGCTTAACTCGACTCTGACTGTGAATCATGGCGTTTCGTCACAGATCCTCTCAAGAGAATCGTAAAATTGGGGCTTGACTATGTAGTAATTCGTAGAGTTAGTGGACCAAAAATCGGAATGGCACGATGGCCAAAGATAAAGGTCGGGAATAAGTAATATTGTTCAAACAAAAGCAAGAACCCGCCTGAGCCACAAACGCAGACAAGGCGCGATGTCTAGCGCCCGTTGCGCCGAGTCCTCTCTGGGGGGGTCTTTGTTACGGGAGCCGACAAGGTGTCGTCAATGTTGCCTTAATTTATACACATTCTGTGGCGCGCGTTTTGGATAGGGCCTTTCAATGGCCGCCATTTCCCGTTTGCCAAACTTAATATACTTCGGGGATGAAATTGACCTGGATGCAATTTATTTTTCGTAACTTTTATTCTGCATTTTCCACGTATAACATTTTTGTTCATTGGAAATTTTAATGCTGAAAGTTTTGGTCCTCGTGATCTTTATAAAGCGAATATTAAGACCATAGTATGCGTGGTGTGTTAGCCAATAGGGTGTCAGTAAAATGGATGTAATGCGTTTAACAAAAATAAACGCATCACTTAGGTCACTACTACTGTTCGACGTTGCGGCATCGTAATTAACCCAAGATTATTATGGCTCTCAAAATTATCTTCCATCTGTCCATGCGAAACTGGATATTCTAAAATAGGGCTGATTTATGCTGGCGTCCGGGTGACCAACACCCTACTCGCTTCACCCGATCGCAGTACAGTACTTTTGCTCAGACTTCTTTATCAATTAGCAGTCGCGTATCCAAATATGAGGCATCCCTAAACCAAGCGCAACCGTGTAGAAGAAAACTATCTTATTTAATTATAACTAACGTTTTTAGTAAGCTTTAACATAAATTCCAATCGCTTTTGTAGTTTTTGTATCGATTAATAGTTTTGTTTCTGCCCTTCCAGGGTGAATGAAATTCCTCTTAGCCCTGCAGTGTCCTCCCATCTTTACAGTGGTGACAGCATCGGCGGGATAAAAATTACCCGTTTGGAGGGATTGACACTCGTCCCAAACCTTACCAAGGAGAATGTTTACTTCGAACTTCCTCGTTTGGGAACGGCAGACAACATCCAGCGCTTTGGCGAAGCGCAGACAAAGAAATCAATCGCTAGCGAAACGGAGTCAGCTCCCCAAAATCCCCGCCTTATTGAAAGAATCGGTCAAGGTGTTCTCCAAGAAAGACCTCGGAGAGACCAGACGGTCGCCGTGGACATGAACAAATGGGGCCACGACCAGCGAGGCCCGAACCCTTACCGTTTATCATGTAGGTCCTACACTAGCAGATCCTAGGGCTATTCAAATCGGTATGGCTAAGATAGCATTCGACAGACCCGAAGTCGCAAGTAGCTCCGCCCGCCATGTGGAAGATCCGGGGCCCCTGATGACTCAGGTCGCTCTTGGGGAGACAGGTGGGGTCCCAGACATAGATAATTAAGCAATTAAATAGAAAATTTTATTTAGTGTACACAGATAATCCATGCTTTCCAATGCAGGACCAGCAAACGTCTAGGTTGAAGCCTTGGTCTAAATACCATAGTCAATTTTCCAACACGCGAAGGGAATCTTCTTGAGCACATATTTGTGTCCGATTCTTCTCTGTATGCATGTCGAAAACGTGCACCTTTAGCCCACTCGGACCACTGCATCGTTGTTGGTCTACCGAAAATATATGGCAAGGATAAAAAAAACCATCAATGTTGTCCCAAACCTAAAAAAAATCGTATCCGCTCTCACTGCCTCCAGAACCAGTGCAATTTAAGAGATGCCGTTGCCACAACCGATTTCAAAGTTTTCGAGGATTCCGACTTCGATAAAGAGATCGACAATATCAATAGTTATCTCCGATTTTTGTACGATACGCATTGTCCACTCACGGAACTATCCCTCACCCCCCGTGTCATATCTTCTCCATTTCTGAAACGACTGAGGCGAAAAAAGGAACGACTTTGTCGACAGGGGAGGTATCGAGAAATTAAACCAATTTCGATACAGATCACAGCTGAGGTAAATCGCCTTAACAAAATATTTGTCGATGAGCTGTTCAGAACATCAAAACCCGGTGACCTCTGGAAAAATCTTAACAGATTGACAGGAACCCGCCGCCCATATCTACCAAGTGGTGCCCTAGACCTTGATGCTCTGAACGATGGCTTTATTTTCAAATCCGCTGACCATTCCGCGGTACCTCTGGTTGGATCTCTTAATCCCAGCGCTTTCCTGCCTGCTCACGAATCCTCTATCTCCAAAATTTTGGCTGGCCTCAAGAACTCCACCGCGGCTGGTCCCGACAGGGTCGCCCCCGCGATTCTTAAAATCGGTCACCGCGAGATTTCTCCAATTGTGACCCAGCTTGTGAATCATTCGTTAGGGGAATGTTCCTTTCCTTCGGAATGGAGAGACGTCGCTATAACACCGATTCCGAAACCGACCAATGGTTCCGCCGGACCTGTGAAGTACAGACCTATCGCAAACTCATCCGTGTGGTTAAAAGTGATTGAGAAGCACCTCCTCTCTAAACTAGATGACACGCTCAAAGCTGCAGATGACCCTCTTCAGTTTGCTTATAAATCAAATCGAAGCACTCTGGACGCCGTGGCTACGTTATCGCACACACTCCACTCTTCACTTGATGCCGGAGCGAAAGCCGTCAAAGGGGTGTTCTTGGACTTCTCCTCTGCTTTCAACACTATCTCACGCTCCCGCATCCTGTCTCAACTAGGTGAAGATGGCGTCGAAGGATGGTTGATTAATTGGCTTCAAAACTATTTTTCTAATCGACGTCAACACGTCAGAGTCGGAAATAAAGCCTCCACCTCCTTGCCAAATAACTGCGGTGTACTACAAGGCGCAGTGCTATCTCCCTTCCTCTTCAACTATTACACGTCCAGCCTTCGGTCCCCTAACGACGTGACACTAATAAAATACGCGGATGACCTGACTTTATGCCATCCATGCAAGACGCAAGGCGATTCTCAACAGCTCGGGCAGGCAGTCACTGAGGTACTTGAGTGGTCTTCCAAGAATGATCTTTTGCTGAATGCATCAAAATGCATCCATATCACATTTTCCCTGACAGCCTCTGCCGACACCCCGAAATTTCTTCACTACATAACTTCGCTTCGAGCCCAAAATCGAAGTATCTCGGGGTGATTTTTAACAGTCGGTTATCGTGGAGTGATTATGTCGATGTTGTCTTTGGTAAAAGCCGCCGTCTTTGCTTCCTTGTTCGCCGATTCAGGAGACTTGGTTTGAGCTCGAGCGATATAAAAACCTTCGTGCATGCCTGTATAATTCCCCTGATTGTATATTGTTCACCGACCTTAAATGCTCTGACTTTGTAACCCTTCATCGACTTTTTAAAATAATCTCTTTTTCTAGCGGTCTGCCTATTCTCTCTATCAAAGAAATCATCGTTGAACGCCACTTCAATAACTGCTCATTAATCGCTGCCCGAATTTTGAATGACCCCTCCCATCCCCTCTATTCCAGTTTATCGGAATGTAAATCTCTTCGACCAATGCGCCGTCCATACCGGTCAATTCCAACAAGAACGGCGGCATATCACAATTCGGTCATTCCCTATTTGTCCCGATTTTTAGTCTCACCAGACCAGGTTAAACAGGATCTACAAGACAATTTTCGCATCAAATATTTGTTATCCTGCCTTTTTTAATGCTGAAAGTTTTGGTCCTCGTGACCTCAATAAAGCCACTACAATTATTATTATTATGAGGATACCTATGGCGAATGCTCCCGAGAAGATTAATCGGCGAAGGGGTCTTGTCTGAGAGGGAAGTGGTGTAGAAGAAAACTATCTTATTTAATTATAACTAACGCTTTTAGTAAGCTTGAACATAAATCCCAATAGCTATTGTAGTTCTTGCCTCGATTAATAGAACAATGTTGAAACGCGGACAGAAATCATCTGCGGAGCGATTCCGGGTGCTTACGATAGCTGACGCGAAGATTCAGACGGCATCGAACCCCGATACTGAATAATGAAGATTCGCCTCTTAGCCCTGCAGTGGAAGAGCCGACGCCCTATAACCCCGTTCATTCCCTACGACAGTACACTCCAAACCCCGTTAGCCCTGCAGTGTCCTCCCATCTATTCAAACCGCCCAAACTAAGAAGTACCGATGCAATTAACCACTCAGAAGTTTTCAGCATCCCAAAGCAACACAAACCAAGGTTTAAACAATTTATTAACGCAAAATTCGACTTGCTATAATAAATATTTCATTCATTGTTCATCTGCAAGACAACGCAGGCGAAGAACCTACAGAGAACAAGCTTGTTAAAATTGCAACATAATTCAGTCCTGTTGAGCTTGACCGTCACGTCTTCAAGGAATAGGTTTATCATCATTTAACTCACTCCGGCAAAAACGTCTTTTAAAACCTGTCAATCCGTTCAGGCCCCCGATAAGGATGCCCGTAATGCGGAAATTTGGATACGCAGCGATATGCATTTGTATTACGACCTGGGTGAAGTCGGTTCACTCGTTTTCATAGAAGGTACCTGTAAAATCATAAGTTGTGCTGATGATTTGGGGACAAACATAAATTTATGGATTAATAGTATGTCATTTGAACTTCCAAGGGCCTTCGCATCAAAAGCCCAAACGATGCCAAACATTTATTTCGCGTTTGTACGAGACAGCAGTGCAACCACAGGTGTCAGATACCAAACGCCTAAAAGTTAACCTCGAGCTTACCATTTAAGCATTGAAGTGATGTCTAACGAAAACGCATCGAGTTAACTCCCTAAAATCAACAAAAGGGTTTGTTACTAAACATTAAAGTCAGGCCTATCATTTGGTAATCATGCATCATACACAAGGCTCAATAATTTACATCATTCTTACATGTTTCAAGGTTCCGTTCAATTCGATTCGATCAATAAATACGGCCGTGAAGGCTACAATGTAATCGCGACATGCTACAGACGTGTCCGGTTAATGACTACGTCCGAAAATTAATTTAAACAAATCTGCTTTACTGGCCATGTCAGACCATTTCAGATTTGTCATAAACCTTGACGATCGACGCTGATTGAGAATTATATATATATTGAAATTGATTTAACGCTGTCGTTAAATAAAAACTGGTTTAATTGGCAAAGGTTTAATCACCCACTTCATTAAGTATATCTCTGGTAGGTTTAGGCATTTCAGCTTCGATTATCACAATCGATATTTATTTTAATAATTTTTAATATAATAGCCATTAATAAAAATTGTAAAGGGGGATCAAAATAGTCTACATTAAAAATGGAAAATGCTTATTCCAATGCCGATTCCCGGATTGTATGGAATAGTTGGTCGACAATACTTAAAACAACCAAATGTTGTTTTATGACATACGCGCCTAGAACATAATTCATCCGCCTATTTTATAAGTGTCACGTCGTTAGGGGACCGAAGGCTAGACAATTCATCAACCATCCTTCAAGTCCACCTTCACATCGTTGAGAAAGGATGCGGGAGCGTTAGATAGTGTTGAAAGCAGAGGAGTAGTCCAAGAAAACCCCTTTGACGGCTTTCGCTCCGGAATCAAGTGAAGAGTGGACGGTGTGCGAAAACGTAGCCACAGCGTCCAGAGTGCTTCTATTTGGTTTATATGCTAACTGAGACGGGTCATCGGCTGTTTTAAGCGTGTCATCCAATTTAGAGAGGTGCTTCACAATCACTTTCAACCACACAGATGAGTTGGCGATAGGTCTATACTTCACAGGTCCGGTGGAACCATTGGCCGGTTTCGGAATGGGTGTTATAGCGACGTCTCTCCATTCCGAAGGAAAGGAGCATTCTCCTAAAGAATGATTGACGAGCTGGGTGACAAACGGAGAAATCTCGCGCTGACAGATTTTAAAGAACGCGGGAGGGACCCTGTCAGGACCAGCCGCTGTGGAGCTCTTGTGGCCAGCCAACACTTGGGAGATAGGGGATTCGTGAGCGGGAAGGAAAGCGCTGGAATTAAGAGATCTAACAAGAGGTACCGCGGAATGGTCTGCGTATCAATGGGAAAGTCATGCTTCACTAATAATAATAATTGTAGTGGCTTTATTGAGGTCACGAGGACCAAAACTTTCAGCATTAAAAAAGGCAGGATAACAAATATTTGATGCGAAAATTGTCTTGTAGTTCCTGTTTAACCTGGTCTGGTGAGACTAAAAATCGGGACAAGTAGAGAATGACCGAATTGCGATATGCCGCCATTCTTGTTGGAATTGAACGGTATGGACGGCGCATTGGTCGAAGAGATTTACATTCGGATAAACTGGAATAGAGGGGATGGGAGGGGTCATTTAAAATTCGGGCAGCGATTAATGAGCAGTTATTTAAGTGGCGTTCAATGATGATTTCTTTGATAGAGAGAATAGGCAGACCGCTAGAAAACGAGATTATTTTAAAAAGTCGATGAAGGGTTAAAAAGTCCGAGCATTTAAGACCGGGGAATATTACTGGGGAACAATATACAATCAGGGGAATTATACAGGCATGCACGAAGGTTTTTATATCGCTCGAGCTCAAACCAAGTCTCCTGAATCGGCGAACAAGGAAGCAAAGACGGCGACTTTTACCAAAGACAACATCGACATGATCACTCCACGATAACCGACTGTTAAAAATCACCCCGAGATACTTCGATTTTGGGCTCGAAGCGAAGTTATGTAGTGAAGAAATTTCGGGGGTGTGGGCAGCGGCTGTCAGGGAAAATGTGATATGGATGCATTCAGCAAAAGATCATTCTCGGAAGACCACTCAAGTACCTCAGTGACTGCCTGCCCGAGCTGTTGAGAATCACCTTGCGTCACTAAAGACAACTACTGAATGAATCCACAGTGTTGCATATCAAAACGAAAAATTTGTATTTAAGGGGAAAGACTAAAGGTCTCGTCTGTGTGTAAGGTCTGGCTTTGTAAATGCAGGCTTGAAACATGAGAAAGGCTCGTAACAATCAACTTTTCTAATGGTGAAAACCGCATAATTTATCATCTATCTAGCAAGCCTAGTTCAGACCAATGTCCAGTACAACCCCCGCAGTACCTGTCTTTTTTTTAGTAATTAGTCCGCCTCATATTTACATTGGCTTATTAGGCAACAAAAATGAATAAATACTAGTGTTAATCCACCCGTCTTCGGGTGGTGTTGTTTTGTTTCCGCCTGTTCAGATCACAAGGACAGTTCCGGTCAATGCCAGAACAAGGCAAAATCGAGTCCATTATGGTAGAACCAATACCTAGAAACGCCCTTGGTTAATAGATTGGTCTCGACGTTACGCTAAAAATGCGGCAGATAAGGGTAGTGTCGAAGCATAGATAGGGCAAACGTAGACTCGCGGGAATGGCCGAATTTACGCGTTTGCGAAAGAAATAGTGGGCTTGATTAGCCTTTCTTACAAAGTTACTTTTTATCTTTTCCTGATTCATCAGGTGAGAGGCACACGACTTCGAAGTTACACAACAACCCCCCGTATCCCAAATGGGGAAACCGCAAAAGCCCGCACAAGCATTTGCGTAAAGAGGACAGCAAATTATTATACACAAAATAATCCGGTAAATGTAACAACAATACTGTAGGCGATTAAAGTTCACACAATGTTACGGGCCTCTATGCAACCAGTTTCCGTCGACTGCCAATTTGGTGGGGACGGCTAGAGGCCCCCTGATCCCTGAACCCTCCCCCGGCACCACCAGACCCCGTAGAGGGTGTATGGCGCGTCACCGTGGAGACGCCGTCGACGAATTTCGTCTTGAAGAGAACGTTCGCGTTGTTGAACATGCCGTCCTTGAGCGACACTACGATGAACTACAAAGTGACATAATCAATTATAACAGACATCAAAATGACGGTACCTGTGAGTGCTTAAAGTGGTTCTTGATGAGCTGGCCAATATTTTGGGTATGGGAGAGATCCAGAGCGGCGTCGACTTCATCCAGGATGTAAATCGGTGCCGGTTTGAATAACAGGAGGGCCAGAATGAGCGCCAATGCGACGAGGGATCTGGAGAGGAGGCAGGAAAAAAAATGCAATTCCAGACAGACCAACCATAGGGCGTCGGGTGAGGAAATGTGGAGTCAGAAGAAGGAAGAAACCCCCAAACACACTGTCCAGTGATCCCAGAAACTACATATAATTTACCAGCCGATTAAGATAATGTGGTTTGGTTGGAGGATCGTGATAAATTGGATAAGAAGAAGTAATTGGGGTGGGTAGAGCATTATAACGCCTATCGCACCTCTGGCCACCCGATAGCTCACTAAGCGACTCCTTCCAGGTATCACCGAAGGCAACTCGGAATTGAAGGCCGTCCAGGATGGTCTGACCCTCTGGGGGCACCAACTGCGCCTTTGTGCCCGGCAGCAGCGAAGAGAAGATGTTGTTGAACTCCTGATCGGTGAAAAATCAAAGAATAATATAATGGTTATTACATTACAGTTGATGACGAATCGTTTTCTAGTTTTCTCTTGACAAGGCGTAAATCGGCTTCTCGGATGCTTCCATGACGTTTCAGATTGGTTAAATTCTGGATTCGACACCCGGCAGCCTCCTGGTCCAGCCATCGCCCCAGCCTCCTTGCATGCAATTTTGACAGTGCATGGCTTCACTTTGCTGAGAGATCACAGTATCCAAGGGACCTTGTTTTAAACCAATCAACAAGGACAACAACAGCCTCACTCACCGCGTTGACCTTTTCGTAGGCCGTCCGAAGAACCTGCTCCTTGCGAGTGTCCAGATCGTCAATAACCGCCTCAATCTTCCTCTTGTCGGCGAGCACGATTTCCTGGCGTCGGAGCAGGTCGGCGTACTGCTCCTCAGCGGTGCCGAGCATGTTCATGGCGCGCATGTTGACGGTGCGACTGAGCTTGTCGCGACGCTCCGACAGCTGGGCGACGCGTCCTCGAGCGTCCGCCGGGTCCCTCTTCTCGAAGTCGAAGGCGCCGTTCGCCACACCGAAGTTGTGGCGCTCCTCCTCGATCCAGGCGTTCTTGGCGATCATCTTCGCCAACTGAACAAAACACGCCACACCATCATCAGCAAAATCCCAGTTCATTATCACTTCCTAGAAAATTATCCATCACTGGTGTCTGCGCCGAATCTCGAAAGCGGACTCATGTGACCAGCTTTCCAACGACGAAACAAGGCTGTCGGCCTCAGCGGTTTATTCTTTGCCCACCAGAGCCCAAAGACCCTGGTTCTTCGAAGCCACTACCCCCCCCCACCCACGTTGGAGCTGCTGGGACGGACAAGGATGAACCGATTTCATGGCTGATTGCCATGTCTACAGGTGGCGTCCAGTGCCACACGTGCTTGCCTGACCGGGGAATCGAACCCGGGTCTCAGCTGGGATACAGACCGCGACACCATCGGTGTGCGCATGCAATCCGGCGAATTCGAAACCGCGTCAGCTTCCACCTCCCCCCCCCACGTGGGACGGCAATGCCGACACCTGCCCGAAGCTGCAGCAGGCTCATCTTCTGGTACGACTTCATCAACTACCATAATATCTCATAATATCTGACTCTGCATGGATAAAGCAATCCCGACGACGACGACCCACCTTCTGTCCAGCCTCCTTACTCTCCTTGGTCTGGAGGTCGAGGTCGTGGGTGAGCGTGTCAAGGTGGCAGCTGGCGGCCGAGATGGCCTCCTTCAGACGACCGGCCTCAGTCTTGGCCGACTGCATCGCCTTGACGGCCTCATCCACCGCCTTCTGTTGGGCTCGCATGGCCTGGCGGGCGGCCCCCAGGGCGGCCTTCGCCTCGTCCAGGACCTCCCGGGAGCGCTGGCACTCCGTCTCGGTGGTCGCCAGGTCGTCGCGTGTCTGGGCGAGATTGGTCTGCAAGGACACACACACACACAAATTACAATTTTTACAGGTTCGCGTATACCCCCTGGTCTCGGTTACCCTCTCAATCAACTTCCACGATTTTTCTCGGAAATTTCAATTAAGCCGCTTCGCACGAAGCAATCTATGCCCAGTTCTGGCTCCAGCGGCATACTCCATAGATTGACGCAAGCCCCGGGGTTCAATGTAGGCTATGATCGTACCTACCAACGTTTTTAGTTGGCCGCCACTCCAACCTTGGGAACGTGACGATGAGAGGCAACGGTTTGAAAGGCCCCTCTGCAGACGTAGAACCGCCGTAGAACAGTTGACAGCTTAATTATTTCGCAGGTTAGGAGGACCTTCTCAAACTACCGTTTCTTTGCTTACAGAGAGACATACATCTAGAAGTGCCGGGTTAAACGAAGCAGCTCAGTTGATCACAAGAAGCCACCAGGCTTCCGAGACCACAACCAAAACCACCACCGCCACACTCACCGTCAACTGCTCCAGCTCCCTGGCCAACTCGTCTGCCTCCAGCCTGAGGGTCTCCTTGAGGGCGTGCTTGTCGCGCAGAGCCGCATCGGCAGCATCGACGCGGCAACGAGCCACCTTCACAGCCTCTTCGGCCTCCTTGAGGGCGCGCGCCTGCTCTTCCTGCGCGTGCTCCACGCGCCATTTCGCCTCCTCCACCGCCTTCGTGGCCGCCGCCAGACGTCCCTTCACCGCCGTCTGCGCCGCCCGAACCTCGTCTACACGAAACAGCACGAACAGCAGAGGGGTGACTACATTAAACCATGCCCACTACTGCGCACGTGGCCGACATCACGTTTGGTGAGACGCGGAAATTGAGAAAAATATGGATAGAGATTAATACCCGAACCCACACCACACCCACCGCTGCGAATGGACAATAGTGTCGTGGACGACTGGCGAAAGTGAATGGCCAATATCATCTCAATGCGAGGCTAGACCGAGGTTGCGGAGAACCGGGAGACTGCTTCTAACACGGGGGATTTCGAGAAGCTCTTTCGATTACCCGGATCGCCTCTGACAGGCAGCAGACCCAGGAATGTCTCCTGCGCCACGCCGCGGGACAGCTGAGATGGAAACGAGGGTTATGCGATGGGACCAAGTGTTGAATGACTCAGCAGAACACCTTATTCAACGCGAGATATCGGATATTCGCTGCCAGACATTACCAACGCAAGAGAAAAGCTGAAAAACAACAGCAGCCGCCGGGTTCTCTTACCCAGCTCCGTCTTTTGCCGCCCGATGTCAGTGCGGAGGCGATGGGTGTCGGATTGGCGCATGGTGGTCTCCAGGAGGGCCAGCTGGTGTTTGGCGGCGTCCAGGGCTTCCGTCAACTCGGCCTGTCGTCGGGCGCGTACGCGGGCGGCTTCGTGGCGGCCCCGCGTCTCGTCGAAGCGTTGGGTCGCCTCGGACGCTGCCGCCTCCGCCTGTTTCCACGCGGTAAGACGCGCGAGGAGGCTCGAGTTCGTCGAGGATGGGCCACGCGAACCACCCGACAGCGTACCCTGTTGGAGAAATAAATGGACTTGGCAATGCTCCAGACACGTTAAAAGCTTGACTACTTAAATAGTGTGAGTAGAAGCGCACCTGGGGGTCGAAAACATCACCCTCATAGGTGACGGTGCGGCGGTCAAGGCCGGGATGGAAGGCCACTTTGCGGGCCACGTCCAAGCTGGAGCAGACGAATAGACCACCGAAGACGAACTCCATGATGGGGCGCAGGTGGGGCGGGAAGTGGATGAGGGAGAGGGCGGGCGCCACGTTGTCGGCACCGACCAGCTGCTGTGCCTTACGGACCACGGCGTCGGGAATGGAGTTGCCGCGAATTTGAGTGAGCGGCAGCATCGTGACGCGACGCCGCAGCTGACCGCGCTCAAGGATGAGCTTCCCCGTCTTCTCGTTGTCCACCACAACATTGAATAGCTAATGAGAGATAGAGCAAGCGCGAACAGTAAATAATGACAAGCGGGTACCCGCCGAGTTGGGTACTCGAGCAAGAATTGGACGAACCTTGCCGCCGGCGGCGACCTCAATTGCAGTGGCGTATTTGGGATCGACGAGGTCAAACAGTTTGGCCACCACACCGATTACGCGTTTGCGATCGAAGTTTGCCTCCGGATCCGAATATTCGAACTGCAACTGGTGGAATTGACGCCCGTAATCGTCACACTGGGTCCGCAATTGACGCACTTCTCTCCCCTGGGTGTCCAGTTTGGCTTGAAAACAAGAGACACAAAAAACTCAACAGCCATGCTAGAAGTAAAACAACCCCCTTTCCAACGACGTAAAATAAAAATGACGAAAGACTAACCAACGATGGTTGCCTCATCACCGCCGGCGGCTTCGTCTTCTCGCCTTATTTCCTCCAGTTGAGCGCCAAGTTTACTGATTTCAGTCTTCAGTTGGTGGCTTTTCTGGGTCTGTTGACTCTCCCTACCCGCCTTTACCTCAACGGAGGCCAGCTTCTTCTCGCCCGCGGTAACTTCGCCCGCGAGATGCTTTTCGCGCATTTCCAGCTGTCGAAGCTCCGTCTCCATGGCAACCCGCTTGCCCTCAGCGACACGCGCCTGCTCGGAGAGACCACCGGCGTGCTTGGATCCTCCGAGACCCGAAGTGGTCGTCTGGGAGGACAAAAAAATTAATCGATTTAGACGGAGATGGATTGAGTCAACCGAATCAACAGCAATTAACACGATTACGTTAAAGCTAACCACACGTAAGAAGAGAAATAAAATATGAGAAATATCCCAAGAGAAAGCGACACTTAAGTTGAAACAATAACGATTAGCACCTTAATCAAAGACCATTGAAATGCATTTAAAAAATTAATTATCTACGAAGAGCATTACGGAGTTCATTAATCATGCACATATTCACACAACGGTAACTTTGTTTCACGAGTAACACAAGGGAATTACATAAGATATCGTTTTGACAGCTAGCATCGACAGAGAGAAGACAAACTTACGGCAAGATTGGCCTGGGCTTCAACAAGGTCATCCTGCGCCTTTTGTGCTGCCTCGTCAAGGGTGACGAACTCGGTTCCGGCTGCAACTTCAGCAGCCTGCTTTTTATCGACCAGTTGCTTAGCAACCTCAGCCTGTTGGATCTCAAGGTGACGGAGAGCCTTTTGCGTAGTTCGGAGACGTTCAGTAGCCCGTGAAGCAGCTCCAGAAGCCACTGCCTCTTGTTTTTGACATTCAGTAACTGCTAACTCCGACTTTTCGAGTGCTGGTCCAGACAGCTGTTTAGAAAAACAATGTAGGAGGCCGAATGCCGAAAATAAACAACTAAACTATCGATTACTTACACGATCGCGTTCATCCGCGAGTTCAATTACTTTCGCATCGATTTCGTCTTTTTTGACGTTGAGCTGGACGTATGTAAGCATAACGATAACATAGACAGGCATACCTCCTCAAGTTTTTCTTTTTCCGAAGTCAGTTTTGACTCGAGCTTGGCCAGATCGTTTTTGCTTTGTTTTTTGGCTTCTTCAAGGCGGGTGAAATCGTAGGCAACAACGAGTCTCGAAAGATGCTCGATTTCTCTATTTATTTTCTGATACTCGAGATAGCTGCTTCGCTCTTCACGCAGTTTACGGATTGTAGGTGTGATATCCTCGTGCAAGACACGGTCAATTTCACGTAGTTTGCTATCCTTCTTTGATATGGTTTTAAGCGCAGCTTCCTTCTTATTTTCATAGAGTTTCGTGCTAGCAGCCTCCTCCAGAAGGGACAATATCTAATATAATACTTTCTATAAGCCTGTTAATGACGAACCTCTGGAGGCTTCATGTTTAAAACTTTCGTAATGCGACCCTGCATGATCAGGAAATGCGGATTATTTACGTTAAGTTGGACCGAATGGAAAAGGTCTTGCACTCGAGTATTGGTTGCGTTTGTTCCGTTAATAAGGTACTTGTTTTTTCCACCAACAACCACCTGACGCGTGACTGTTAACTCATCAAATCGTTCATAGCCATATGGCGATGATGATTTTTCCGTATTATCGAAGACAACGCTAACGGTCGCTTTGGTGATTCCGGCTTGACCACTTTTGTAAACTAATTCTTGTAGATTTGTGGCTCGAACCTACAAGTATTCAAGTAAACAAAACAATCTTACGTGAGAGAGGTTCGTAATTCCAAGCAAAAAGCAAATTGCATCCAATATGTTAGACTTTCCCGATCCATTTAATCCCGTTATTGCGTTGAACTGAACATCGAAGTCGGGGATTTCAGTACGTTGACAGTAGGACTTGAACCCGTCAACAACCATAGATTTTATATACATATTCACACACAAAATATTAATTTGAAAGATTGATCAGCGCGGCCCAGTCTCCAACCAATCCAAACGCTAGGTCATTCGGCAGTTTTTGTTATAATATTCTTAATTGGAATTGCATTAATTGGTCCATTATGTGACGTTCTTCTAGTCGGCAGATTGTGAACTAAGAAATTTTATACTTTCGGTTAGGGTTCTGTAACGGTAAACGACGATGACAAATACGCGTCCAGGAAGCCATAATGAGAAGAATACGCATTAAATGAAGGGAGTGCGCTTATAATAAGGTGCTTAGATATTTGAGAACGAATATGCATGGGCGGTGGTGTTATAGAGTATTTCAGTGAAAATAGCACGGATCCGCTTAACCATTTATTGGGGCTTTT
Source organism: Proteocephalus fallax (assembly GCA_028672205.1). Taxonomy (NCBI): domain Eukaryota; kingdom Metazoa; phylum Platyhelminthes; class Cestoda; order Proteocephalidea; family Proteocephalidae; genus Proteocephalus; species Proteocephalus fallax. The sequence goes on along the minus strand of JAPUBX010004019.1, from coordinate 18,123 downwards.
CGGATTCATGGCCGCTTGTAGTGTCTAAAACAACTTTGGCTTGTCGGACAGTTTTACCTACCACCAGGTGCTCCCGATTCTGTCGAAACAGGGACCCAGCAAATTCGCCAAAAAGGCCAACGGAAACTTAGAAACCAATGGCGTACCTTGAGGGTCTTCAAGTCTTTTGTGATCGAGTGGCCGAGGAGGATGACATAGGGAGGAAGTATCTGCGATAGCTCCCTCTCTACACCCTCAACAAGAGTATCGATGTTGGCGAGCATGTCGCCAGTGACGCCGCTGAATCTGCAACGATAGGCAAAACATATTTAATCTCACGATTAAACGTTGTTATTTGTAAACACGAGTGAAATAATTTGTCTAAGATACTCCAGGAGAAACCAACGGGTAAGAATCTTTAATTAATTGCCGTTTCCATAATAATAATAAGTTTAAGCGTTTTTCTGCACAAAACAAGGCAGCATAAAAATACTGGATACGAAAATTGTCTTTTTGTTCCTGCTTAACCTGCCCTCGTGAATCTAGAAATGAATTAAATAAGGAATGACGGAATTGCGATGTGTCGCCGTTCTTGTAGGTATTTAACGGTATTGCCTACGCATTGCTCGAAGTGATTTACACTTGAATAAACTTGGAAATATGGGATGGGAAGGGTGAGTTAATAGACGCGCAGTGATAAGTGTACAACAATCGAAATGGCGGGTCGGTATGGTACCGTCAATGGTGTGTACATTTATCTACGTTAAGGTCATTTAATGCGTAGTTGTGTGCGTTAGCCAATGATGTGTAAGTAGAATGACGCCACTGGTTTGACACGAATCAAAAGTGGCTTAGAATCGCCGTTAGTTCAGATGCTCTTTGTTATTTCGATGGCCGATGTTGCCGATGAAACCGAGCCAAATAAGAAAGTTGTTTTGTTATTGGAACCCAGAACAGAATCGCCAGGCGTTTGCTTGACTTCTGAGTGCGAGAGAGTGGACCGGCTGAGTGGCTTTCGCAAATCGAAGATTCAGACCGTGGATGTACCGCAGGCTCAAGCGTCCGCTTTAATGGTTCTGATGGTCAACGTGTTTGGGTCTGAAAGCTCCGGCATGGCGCCGGTAAAAGGAAGATGTTTAGCCGGTGCTTTAGTGTCTGCCTAGACCACTGCAGCGGACGGCATTGTAGAAAACGTGACACCAAAATATTATATCGTAGTTGGAGAGCTGGTAGGACAAGTCCGCTTTTGAAATTCCTAGTAGACACCAGGGATCGAATACTTCGAATTTCTTCGGGCCACTAAACTGATTCTGAAACCCAAGTTGAAATGGCACACGGACATTTGTCCATAGGCTTATCGTAGTGCGGCTGTTGAACACCTCATGTTTCTCGGGTTTCCGGAATCCGCCAGCACATGCGCTAAGGTATAGTCGACTCACCGGCAGATCTTGACTTCGTTGCTTTGACGGCCTCTCAGTCAGAAGTGCGAACTACGTCAAAAAATATTTTCGCTCAAATTAGAAACATCCAAACATCCAACTGAGTAGAAAGACTGCAAGCGTAAACATCTAACTTTACTTTATTATGCTCGTGCCAGTAATGAATCATCAAATAGAAGACCTCTTCTCTTTTATGCACCTTCAAACAGTGAAACCCATTCGACAAAAAATGAGTCCGAACTACGCGTTTATTTTTATTTATGTAAGTAAGTACAATAATGACTGCAGCCTTTTTGGTGTTTTGATGATTTTTGTCGTTTTTTTGTAGTTTTGGAAATTTTGAATATTCTTTTGTCTTGTCCAATAAAGAAGGCAGGTTAATAGTTTGATGTTACTGATTTCTTGTCCGCGGGGATCTTGGATGTTCAAGGGCGTTTGCCAGAAAAGGTGGTGGATTTCACCGCCCTGCGTCTACAGAGATATGAGAGAACACATTTGTCAAAATGCCTTCGAGAGGTCAATTGCTGCGAACCACTATAAACTCACACGATACATCACACACATCACCGTTTGCAATGACAGGCGTGGGGCTTGGGGTCGGTGTGACATCATCATCGTCGTCGTTGTAGTCGTAGTCGTCGTCGCTATCGTCATCAGAGCAAACCTCTAATGCGTCGTATTTAACAACCATGCTAGGCTCGATGGGCTTGTCGCCACCGAATTTAAAGAAAGCGTCAAGAACATTGTCCACAACGACTGGCGACTGTTTTGCGTTGGGGTGACATCGAAATCGCAGCGTCCTTTTCGGGGACAAAGGGGACGCCTCACCATGTTTGACGTCAATTACTTCGGTGTCCTGATACCTCTTAGAAATCGAAAGTGCCGTCGATGGTGTGTGTTGGTAATCAGCGATGCCATGCATTTCGGATAGTTTCCTTTCCGAAAGAAGGTGTGTGGGAAGGATATTCAAATAATACACCGGTTGATCCATTTGGGACCGAAGATCCAAAATGGAAATTTCTGAAATAAAAGTATCCGTATTAAAGAGGGATTGAATGGAATGTGAGAAATCGAGACACTTGCCTGCACTTCTCATTGACTCTGGTTTCAATGGAGTAACTATTTCTAAAAAAAACACGTGGCTAAACGAACTGAATTTGAGAACATATATCGTTTGAGACCGTAACCCACCAGATTGAATCAACAGGGTTTGCTCCTCAGCCGTCAACGGAAAAACAAAAGAAATCACTTCCCGAGCCGTTGGTAACCAATTCCACAGAAAACGACCCAAATAAATGGCCTGTCCCAAAATCCAAAATACCGATTTAAGCGCGGCCGAAAACACCATCGCGACGATAGCGACGATGCCAAATTCTAAAGGGAAAGTCCAATTGAATAGAGCTGTAACATTTATGGCCTCAGAGATTACAAGAACGACAACTCACTGTTTCTAGCAATAAACATATTAAAAAGTCCTAAAATCATAACCATGGTAATCCAGTGTTTCAATAAAATTCCCACTAACGGAAAAAGCACGTTGTAGACTAAGTCCGCAACCAAGGAGACGATTTCGAGGGTAAAACAGCTGTCCATGGCACAAGACGTTGTAGTGACGATTGGCGTAGCACGGATGAGGCACTGGGGAGCTCGAAATTATCGATTGGTTTACCCACGTGGCGTCATGCGGATTTCGCGCTTCCGTGCATCCCAGTACAAGGGCGCAATCACGTGTCGAGACTGGAAAAAGCCAAATCGGATGACTTAAATGTCCATTGCTTTTGTGGCCACCGAATTTAAAGAAAGCGTTTGAAATTGTGACTCCACTGAAACCGCGGTTAATTATTATTGCAGCCAAGTCTCTCGATTTCTCACATTCCATTCTATCACTCTTTAATACGGATACTTCTATTCCATAAATTTTTAATCTTGGATCCTCGATCTTAAATGGATCAAACAGTATCTTATGAGAGCATCCCGGCGACATGCCTTCCTTCGGATCGGAAACCATCAGAAATGTACGACATGGCCAATTATACAACTAACCAAATGGAATCTAGGTATTGAACAGTATAGCATACGCATTGGTCGAAGAGATTTACACTTAGATAAACTTGAATAGAGGGGATGGGAGGGGTCACTAATTATACGAGTTAGGATTAGTAAACGATTCTTGAAGTGACGTTGAACGATAATTTCTTGAATGGAGAGAATTGGCAGAGCACTAGAAAACGCGTGAAGGGATTGCAGGAGTGTCAAAGGCGGCTTTCAGTGTAAATGTAATAGAGATGCATTTTGATGCATTCAACAGAAGACCATTTTCCGAAGACCACTCGAGTACCTCCGTTACTGCCTGCCCGAACTGTTGAGAATCACCATTCGTCTTGCATGCACGGCATAAAGTCAGGTAATCGGCGTATTTTATTAGTGTCACGTCGGCAACGGCATCTCTTAAATTGCACTGGTTCTGGAGGAAGTGAGAACGGATACGAGGTTTTTACGGTTTGGGACAACGTTTACGGATTTTGTTATTGTTGCCATATATTTTCGGTATACCAACAACGATGCAGTGGCCTGACTGGGCTTATGGTGCACGTTTACGACATGCATACAGAGAAGAATGGGACACAAATATGTGGTCAAGAAGATTGACTATGGTGTTTGGACCAAGTATGAGAAGAGGGTAAATAGGCGCAGAATAAAAATCACCACACAGTAAAATAAAAGAATTATCCATAATTGGAGAAATATTACGTTCGATGGAATTATAGAATAAAGCTATATCTGCTCTGGTAGAAGATGGTGGGATATACAAGTTAGAGACTATAACAGACTGACAGTTGGACTGACATGGATGGCACATAACCCCAACACATTGAATAGCCCTAGCAGCACACCAAAGATCCTTTTAGTTCGATTTTGACCAGCTCAGACTGATGCAACTCGCGAAACCACCCCCTCCGGATTTAACGCCTCGCATTTAATATTCGGAATGAAACCAACACGTAGACTCAATGAATTAAGCACTGTGTAGAAGGAAACGATCTTATTAAATTTTAACTAACGCTTTTAGTAAACATAAATTCCAATAGCTTTTGTAGTTAGTCTCGATTAATTGTTTTTGTTTTAATGGAACCGGGGCCATGTTGGAACTGGGACTTATGGGATCGTCGATCACGCTAACGTGAGCTTTGTAACACCGTTTTATTTTTTTATATCGAGAAATAAATGGTGGAACTAATTAAGCAGACGACGAAAAAGCTCCTACCCGAAATGGCCGTATCTACGTGAACGTCGACAACAGAACGTAGACCGGTTTCTTCTTCGCGAGACAATACGGAAGAAGACGAACAAAAGACGCGCAAATCCGCGAGCTGACGGCAGCAATTGCGAAGCTTCAGGCAGAACGTCAAAACACGATGTTGAACAAAGAAGATTCGCCGATTACCCCCGCTCCTCTCAACATTCTAATCTTAATAACAAACTGGGTAACCTCCGAAACGAAAGAGCTAGTCAGCGCTCTGCTCGATGTCACAACCATCCTACTTTAATAATTCTAACATTTTATTTTGGGTATTGTGTGATTAAAGGAAAACTGGGTCGCTATGTTTGAATGTATTTAGCTGCAGACCATGAATGTGGAGAAAAGCAGCTCTTTGCGTTTGTCCATAACATCTGATTACACTAGGAAAGCGTGGCGTCTTTCAAGTTTGTGCTTGATGCCGTCTGTGACTTTCGTTTACCTCGCCAGCAGTCCATGTTCTACGTCAAATTATGCATTTGCGCCTCAATTCACTTAACTCTTAAGCCTCGTCGTCAGGGAGTTTCTGGGGGCTCTCGTCACGTTGCCATGGTGGCTAAATGGCCAGAGTGTGCGGCAAAAATGCAGTCGGTAAACGGCAGCGCCGGTCAACGTTTTTAGCGGCATCTTCAATCGTCAAACTAACGAAATATAAGTCGCTATATGCGTTTACTATGGTATTAGAACGAAATTAAAGAACTATTTTAAAGTGACCATAGTGTGTTTTTAAATGGACTTCTTCGTTTTGGGTTTTTCTCCCTTCTCGGCAGAATATTAAACAATTTTGAGGACATTATCCACAATAAATGGATTCCGCGTGCGGTAATCAGTTAAATGGGAGAATTGGAATTTGGTTTCTGCTTTAAAGTAACAAACCCTGGTTTCGAAGATAACGAGGATTCGTATAAATAAAAATTCCGCTGATCGCGATTTACACTAGGCGTTGCAATGAGCTCAAATATGGTACGGAATGACGAATTTCTTTTATCGATACGATGGGAATTTGGGGAAAATTTCCCCGGTTTTGTTTATTGTGTTTGCTTACACAGCACATTACGCAACGTTTAATAGAAAGGGTGATATAGATCGAATTCTTGTACGCTATTGTGTTAGAAAAAAACAGCTTAATCGCTGTAAAACATGTCCAATGCTGGTTATATTTTAACACCCAGAAAAATGACCATGATCGTAGGAGGTTTTTATTATTATAATACGGTATTCGAATTCTTCTGATTTAATCTTAAAAATTCAATTGTATCTGATGGTCGCCTTCCGCTCCTAAATATTTATGTGAAAGTAAGATTCTTAATTCCCCAGGGTTATATTTTCACACACTACATTAACTGACTTAGTGTGGAAATAAACTCAAAGATAGATGAAGACAGATTCATGCTCTCGAAGAAAACGTATTGTATGGTGGTTTATCAAAGATGGGCTGCGATGGAAACGGCTAATGGAACAGTAGAAAGACATCTCCGGAAAAACAAGAGCGTGCGTTTTTTTCGTCCAAACGACGCCTCTGATAGGCCGCACAGTTAAAGCACATCGCGGGGTTCTGGCAACTCGATTGGCGATGCTCGGTGAGCAAATCGAGAAGCACTCAATCATTGGAAGCGGACACCTCCGGTTGTCCAGGTAACGATTTCCAAGGGGGTAAACTTCACGTTTCTCTGTTGACTTATTGTTTTATCTCGATAGAATCGTAGACCTCGTTCTGAACTACGTCTTCTTGGACGAGGTCAAGGTTGCGGAAGACACAGTCGAACGGCTTTTCTTGTTCGCGTTCATGCTGGACTGTTGCGATCTTCGTGAACAGTTTCAATTAGAGGAAGTCGTGAGTTTCGTGAAGGCGTCTACTTCGAGGGCGGACGAGCGTCTTCGTCTCATCTGCGTCTGGGGGGAGAAAAACCAGAAGGAATTGGAGGAAACTGGGGAGTTGGTTGTCGCCTTCACTCGTCTTCTTGGCTGCATCGATGTTGCCGATTTGTCTGAAAAGGCAGTCGATGAGTTTCTGGATGGATTCTCCAATTTTCGAGGGAATGCTGATTGCGAGTGAGACTTCAGTTGTTCCGTTGCAATATCTCTGGCGTAGGTTTCTTTGGCATCTTTTTTCACTTTTCAGGAAACACTTTTCCCTGGTAGTAAAGAACACGAAGAACAGCAAACGCCTCCTGGTCTACAGCATGGCGAAAGGCAGTTGCGAAATTGCGTGTCTAACGACTTTACAACAGTTCGAGGGCAAAAGGACGTTCGTTTCTCGAGGGCCGCGGCGTTGACAGTCTCAACAGTGAGTCGTCTGCCGTGAACGTGTCGTTTTGTCTCGCCGTGCGTTTTGGTGCCACCACTCCAGGACCCTCGCCGCGAAGCTTCTTTTGCCGCGTCTGCAAACGACCTGTTTGTCTGTTGTGGCTACTGAGGGTTTGGTCCTCTGTCGAACTGCGAGCGCGGGGTGAAAGGAATGTGAGTTTTTTGTCGCCGTGGCGTTGTTGTCCGCCTTTCTTGTTATCAGTCACCGTCTTCTTCCTCTTCTCTTTTGCCTACAGTCCATCCTGGCAACCGCTGCCACCACTAAAACGAGCACGCAGCTTTGCAACCGCGATTTTCGTGTCTAGAGACAACGCTATTATTCCTAACGCACCGCATCTCGTCTTGACTGGGGGGTTAGATGGCCTGTTGAGTGGTCTGTCCGACGTGTCGCTGCCAAGTCTTGGTGGGGACGAAGATGCGCCCCGGTGGATCGAATTGGCGCCGATGCACCACGCGCGCTTCGTCCACGGAATCGCTTTCTTCGCTGGGCGCATTCTCGTTGTGGCCGCTCACAAGTGCGGCTCCGTGGAGATGTTGACGCCCCCGCGGGCAGTCGGCGACCTCGGCCAGTGGACTGACCTCAACCCAATCGGTGTGATTTTCCCCATCTCGTGGATTCGCCTCGCAGTCCACCAGAATCGTCTGCTCGCTTTCGGTATGTCGTCATGGAAATTATTTTAATTTTGATCATCTGCGAGACTCAATTCCTTCTTATTCGAATCAAAGAATGTGACGCACCATTGTCGGCCCACGACGTTATACCCACCATACATAATTATCAAGGTCTTCCAATACGCTTGGACGATGTTTAGATTTATTTTATTAAACAACGTTTTGTACAGATTATTTATTCTTCTGATTATTTTTTCTCAATTTCGGTTAAGTATAAAAAGAAAGAAGAAAAATGTTATTTAGCTTTTTTAATAACGAATTTCAAATGCATCTTTTTAAGAGTCTTCGATAACATATTCTAGAATAAAAGAGTTTATTGACGAAGATGTCTCTACAAGCATGCCCTTACGCAAAATGTTGACCAAAACGTCCCAGAATTTGATTTTTTCAGCGTGCAAAAAAAGCGTAAACAGTAAATATACTCGACCCTCCAATTTACACTGCGGTAAAGCATGCGCTTGGGTTTTCGTGCGTGTGATACGAAAAAACACGTCTTTTAAATTCACTACAGGGCATTGTTTATCTTAGGACGATTTATTCCGGTCGTATAATTTAATTTCCCGATAAATAGCCCCTGGCAATTTAAAAAAAAATTAGTTAGGTTATATTGCCTGTTTTGCTTTTGATCAGCACACTATTTCTCATATTACACGCGTTTCTACAGCATGCCTTTAAGAAAATGAATACAATTTACTGTTTACACGTGGCAGATGAATGGGTATTCGTGAGCAAGGGTATTCTCAGCCGTTCGTAGAGCGTCTTATCTATTTCCTCGAAAGGTTCAATACATGCATCTTTTTTGTCGAAAGTTACATTCCGCGTATTTTCCTCACTTTATCCACCCCGGACCGGTCCGATCGTTGAACCCAGCTACTGTCCTTCTAACGAATGGAGCGTCTTTCGCTATAAACACATCCTTTATTTAACCCAATGAATAATCTGGGCGCGATTCCCAAATGAGTGTATCTGATAACATTTATAACCATTAATGATTGCAGGAGAGCATTCAAACTAATGTCACGATGACAAAGTTTTACTGCATAAAAATACGCTTACAAACAGCCAATGCCGGCAAATCGATCAAATATTATAGGTTTCCGATACGCCCAAAGTATCTGCAAAATGCGCTCCGATTGACAACGACTGTTTATCCAAATTTTACACCAAGTGTCAATACAATATTAATTTACCCCTAATAAAGCGTTTACAATTATTATTGCCCGAAAATATGTAGCATTCTCTTTACTTTTAATTAATCAGTAGCATATATTTATTTGACATATTTCTATTGATACAATTCGACCGACCAAAAATTCGTCAAATGTAGCCAATGCCTTTCCCTTTCGATTAACTATTCCCTCTTCGTAATTAGTCAGAGATCCCGTAACAATCATTAATGTGGCCACCTTGCGAAGTGCCAATATCCCAAAGTAAGCAAAACAATTGATTGACAATGAATGTGTTTGAACAATATATTTGATAAAATAAATCATTCGGGGTTATTTTTGGGGTTCCCTTCCGATGTCAACGACGATGGCGCCGTCGAATCCGGCGAGAGCATCCGGACAACCGGCAATGCAGTGCCACGTGAACCGCGTCAAATCGACCTGGAAAGAAGGAAAAAAATTATGAAGAATCCACCTGTTTATGAACTTTTCGCATAAGTAAACACAACACCGCGGTTTAATCGGCAACGTCAATGCGCCAGTTGTCTAACAACAAACAAGGCGAAGTAAACATGAAAAATCTTACCTTCTCGTCGACCGTTTGTCCGGTAGTGTCGGCTAGGAATTCCTCAATTTGTGATTTGCCACTGCCAAGTTTTCCTTTAATGTGTATAAGAATGAATTGAGTTTCGCAGATAGTAAAAATAAAAATAATTTCCATCACGACATACCGAAAGCGAGCAGACGATTCTGGTAGACTGCGAGGCGAACTGACGAGAAGGAAGTCCAATCGATTCGGTTTAGCTCAGTCCACTGGCCGGGGTCGCCGACTTCCCGCGGTTGAGTAAACATCTCCGCGAAACCGGCCACAAAGTCGTTGTGCTGACCGGCCACAACGAGAATGCGCCCAGCGAAGAGAGCGATTCCGTGGTCGTAGCGCGCGTGGTGCATCGGCGCCAATTCGATCCACCGTTGCGCATCACCGTCCCCCCCAAGACTCAGCAGCGACACGTCGGACAGAATACTGTGCCTGCCAGCCAACCCCCCAGTCAAGAGAAGATGCGGTGCGTTGGGCAGAAAGGCGTCGTCTCCAGACAAGACAATCGCGGCTGCACTTTGGAGTGCTCGATCGAGTGGTGGCAGCGGTCTCCAGGATGGACTGCGGGCGAAAGAGAGAAGAAGGTGACTGAGAACAGAAGAGGCGGACAACTCCAAACACAACAAAAACACAAACAACTCACCTTCCTTCCACCCATCGCTCGCAGCTTGGCAGATCAACAACAATTTCTGCGTCACAGAAAAATCCTGCGTAGCCGCCACAGACAAATAGTTCGTTTGCAGACGCGGCAACAGCTGCTGAATGGCGAGGGGTCTTGAGTGGTGGCGCCTGCGTGACGCGTCCCGCCCGGCAATCGATCACCGTGACTGTGGGAAACACCTGGAATCCAGCGTTCGTCGATCCACCAATGTAGTAGACATTGCCTGAAAGACCAAAAGTACGGCGATGTGACCTTTCTTGCTTGCGAAACAAAACGAAAAGGTCGCGGCAGACGACTCACCGTTGAGACTGGCAACGCCGCGGTCCCCGAGAAACGGGAAAGGAATATCCATTCGCCCGTCTTTCTCGAACTGTGGCAAACTTGTTAGACACGCAATTTCGTCACTGCCTTTCGCCATGCCGTAGAAAAGGAGGCGTTTGCTGTTCTTCGTGTTCCTTACTGCCAGGGAAAACTGTTTTCTGAAAGGCAAAAACGATGCCAAAGAAACCATCGCAAGAGATATGGCAACTGCAACCACTGAAACCTCACTCGCAATCAACATTCCCTCGAAAATGGGAGAATCCATCCAGAAACTCATCGACTGCCTTTTCAGACAAATCGGCAACATCGATGCAGCCAAGAAGACGAGTGAAGGCGACAACCAATTCCCCATTTTCCTCCAATTCCTTCTGGTTTTTCTCCCCCCAGAAGCAGATGAGACGAAGAAGCTCGTCCGCCCTCGAAGTAGACGCCTTCACGAAACTCACGACTTCCTCGTTCCTAGACAAGTTTTAGATATAAAGAAATCCTTCTTTCCTTCATCATAGTAAATTAAATTTCTGTGTGTCTTACACCCTGAAATAAGTGCACGAGTAACGCGTGGAGAAACTCATGGAACAGTATCGTAGATTTCCCGTTATAAAGACACATCCCATTTTTACCGAAAGTCTATATTACTTCGCCATCAATTTATAACTGCATGCCTCATTACATCCATTCCTTTCATTTCAATGCGTATCCTCATTATGGATTCCTGGGATGTGTATCCACGTTACAAAACCCCCAGCGTAGGTCAAATATTTCTTAGGTCAGAACCCCACAATTGGAATAGCGTAACATGCAACAAAAATAACTGTAGAACACAATTGAAAGATATATGATGTCCGAATAAACGTTTTTTTGTAATAAACAAAGAATAAAACCCAGTTTGGCAATCAAAAGCAAAGGACAGCTTCATAACAAGACGTGCATTCGATAGGTGACATTATCTGAACAATTACGATCGTGAGCCTACATTATTTGCATATAAAATTTGGAACTCAGAGAGGCGAAGGAGGCCCACTAGTCTACGACCAATTACGTCCCTAATGAAAACTCGACATACTTTGGCCCCATACTTTCAAAACATGGAAATCATAGTAAATTCTGGAGCTCACCAAACCGGAACTACTGGCGTTAAAGTGATGCTGTCTTCACCGCAAACGGACGCTTTTATTTAAGACAGGCTGCGGTCGAGGATCCCGTCCAATGGATGGCCGGCAGCTTCGCTCGGAGGCTGGCATCTACTGAAGGTGCAGCCATTTCATTGGTCCATTTGAATTGTTAAAGGCTGCAACGCTCGGTGCATTTTAACCGTTTATGTCAGTGGTACTCAAACTGTGTGTCGCGACACACCAGTGTGTCGCGAGAGTTTTGAAAAATATTCAAAAATGCTAGGGTTTTTGAACTCTGACAAGTCGATGAATCTACTGATATCTGCGGAAAAGCTCAGCTTCTTGCGTTCATCCGCTTCATTAAAAATGATAAATTCATAAATGAATTCCTTTTTGCGATGAACTGAAGACCACGACGAAAGGAGAAGACATTTTTGATTTGGTGAACAAAAATGTTTTGCTTTTCAACTTGAAGTGGAAGAACTGCGTCAGTGTGTGTACTGATGGATGTCCTTCTATGCGAGGAAATCATAAAGGATTCGTTACGCTCACTCTTCAAGAAAATCCAGACATAATCACCACTCATTGCATGATTCATCGCGAAGCCCTCGCGTCCAAATCATTACCGAAAAAAATTCAGTCAGTTTTGAATCAAGCTATAAAAGTAGTGAACTTCATCAAGTCTCGGCCGCTTAATTCAAGAATTTTCGCACAACTCTGTGATGCAATGGATTCCGACTTCACATCGCTGCTTTACCACACCGATGTTCGCTGGTTGTCAAAAGGAAAAGTTTTGAAGCGTCTCGTTTATCTCAAAGTAGAAGTAATTGCATTCTTGGAAGTCGAGGAAACAAATTTGGGATTCGATCTTCGTGACGAGATTTGGTGGCTCAAAGTTCAGTTTCTCTCTGATCTGTTCGACAAACTGAATTCTCTCAACTTGAGTCTCCAAGGACCATCGGAAAACATTATCTTATCGACATGCAAACTGAAATCGTTTGATGAAAAACTGACGCTATGGAAAAGCAAAGTTTCGAAGGGTATTTTTGAATGCTTCCCTTCCGTAAACGAATCTCAGTTAAAGAACACAGTCGCTGATGACATCATGTCCACACTGATAAGCCTTCAATTAGCAATTCACCATTATTTTCCATCACTTAATATCGACGAATATGACTGGGTGATCAACCCGTTTGGAAGCAACCAGACATCAAATCTTTCGTGTCAAGAGGAAGAAGAGCTGATCGAGTTGAGAAATGACAAATTCCATCGACTGGGATTCGCCGAAAAAGGTTTGGACGAATTTTGGCTCTCCTTGAAGCAGTTGTTTCCAGCTCTCAGTTTGAAAGCAGTCAAAATCATTTTGCCGTTCGCGTCTTCATGGTGTTGTGAATTTGGATTTTCAGCTTTGACTGAAATCAAATCAAAAAAGAGAGCGCGACTCCTTCGACTTGACGACGAAATGCGTGTTTGTTTGTCAACATTAGAGCCCCGTTTGAATCTTATTTGCTCTCGAAAGCAAGCCCACCCATCGCATTAGAAATATATACGTTGAAAAAAAAATTGTTTTATTGTTTTTTTAGAAGATACAAATATCTCTAGGCTTGAATTTATATCCAACTATTAAAAGACGAGGCATAGAATCGTGGCGCATGTTCTCTCTCTCACATGTCAATTTCAAATTAATACGGGCACAATAGCGTCCAATCCCATCAACTGCGGCGTATCCTTTCCATTCCGATGATTAGTTTCACCCGTACAGGTAGAGTGGGAAGACAAAGACAACTTTCGTATATTACCTTGTTATTTTTATGAGGAAAGTGTTGGTCGTTGCAACCTCAATTAAGCGCTTAGCGTCATTAACAAAATCCACCGCCTTTTTTTATTTAAGCGTGTCTTTCGTAAATTTAGATACAATAAGCAAAATTGAACATTTACGAAAGATGTCTAGTTGACAATGGAACTTCTAAGACTTTGCAGAGTTCCTACGAAATTAAGATCACAATATAAGGTGCATTGTGGAAGCAGATAATAATATTCGTTATTATCGGAGGCACAGTTTACCTTTTTTCTTTCTTTCGGACGACCGGGAATCTAATTAAGAACTGATACGAACAACTGTTGAGAAGCTGAGGGTTCAGGCGAGACCTGTTATGCACCTTTTGTGTAGGGAGTAAACACATTCGTTTTGGAATACTTTATGGTGTCGTGTTTATTTACCCAAACAACGCAAGGCAAACCCTCGATAATCCGTGGTTGTTTAATATCCACTCATTTGTCAACATTCAAAGCTAACTTTTAAATACCAGTCAGCACGTTAGACAATCTTTAAAGAAAACAATATGGTGTTCTACAAGGATACCAGGAGATTCTCGAAAGGCATTAAATGTTAAATCATCCTATTTTAAATAATATACGAAGATAAATGCTGCTATGGATCGTTAATTGTTAGAGAACCGCCTTTATTCCACAAGAGACACCCTTAATTTTCTTAATCTATTGAATTTTGACAACCGCACACCCCACCACACCACACACACCACCCACATTCTGGACAAGCGACTCATCTCAAAGTCGTTTTATTGGTAGTTAATTCTGTTAAAGTACACGCGTTACTCATCGTAAACACAAGTTGACACCGTTTTTGTAATGCAGTTAACACAAACCCCTCTAACGTAACTATGTTAAAGTAAATCCCTTATTATGAAGCTTGTTAACATGAACACTCTCTAGTCTTCTATACTTGCGTCCTCGGCACCAGTGTGCAGGTTTGTGGGAATTCAGTTTGGCTGTAAATAACGATTGGCGACTCGAAAGTCCCGTTTGATCCAGTTTCGCGTGATGCGGCAATGAGGCAGCATTTCGACCGAGACAATAAACAGACATTTGTCCAATATGGACAGACGCAGAATCAACAGAATTTAATAATCTGGGATATTTTAATGAGGACACTGTTGATATGTACTTCCAAGCATTAAAGGGCAATTTTGTGATCAACACGCAGGCAATTAGTTGATTAAAGCAATTCTGAACTTACAACACACTCGTTTCCGGGCCAATACACATTTACTGCGTCAATATTTCGTGATTTGCCTTAGGAATAACATTCGCCCGGTGTGGCTGCCTCGAAATACAGGTAATGCGGGCATCTCTTGTGTTTAAAACAAGAAAATACAAATGATACATGAAATGAAATGTATGCGTCTGTGAATAAGTTTGTAGCTAACGCGTCATTTCTTCGAATTACTCTAGGTTATTGCTCTTTATCATACGTTTAATTTGCTCAAGTAAGTATGTGCTAGCAACAGTCTATAAGGGTTCACTGAGCCTCAATTTTATAAAAGACTGGAGTTCACAAATACGCATCGATGGTTGACATATTATTTATACAAAAACAAGTGACAATGGAAATTAACATATGAATAGCAATTGCTAGGCAAAAAGTTAATATATTAAACCAGTCCTTGCCATAATCAAAATGGCAAAAAAACATATTCGGAAATTCATAGCTAAACGCTAACGCTGAACATCCTGACAGCCTTAAAACTAGAAATTACTTATATATATTCAATCACAATCGTTTCCATCTTCTAATCTCTTGTGCATTCTACATAAAAATAACATATTTTTGCTACCAAGTGAAATGTTTGAGTGATCCCCCAAATGTTCAGTAGAGAAATGCGAATCATATGTATAGACGGCTCGTAACATTGGTCTTCACGGAGCAGCAATTGACCAATAATGTCTAAAAATATATCCGGTTAACCCAAAATCTTTTATCTTTAATCACCGTCATTAAAATTGTATACACTGGTGCTCCATACGTGCTCGAAAGTGTTACTTAATTAAGTGATTCCTTCACCACCCGTTTAACCCATCTTTGTACTACTGAAAATCGTTAAGTAGCTGGAACTTTTTCAAGAAAGCATTGACTTGCAATTGGAGAATGTTATCTGTACTGCAGAGATTTGGAAAATAAAGTGATACGTATGGATTAGACTGTCCGGAGATATAACAGTTTTTTTTCTTTTTACACTTTTGAGCGATATATCCGACTTGTTCATTATTTCCATAGTTTGAGCTGACGAAAAAAGTAGCAAATTTATTACGAAGGTGGCATTCTTTAGAATACAATTAAGGCGTGTCTCGTGCTTAACCTCTAAAGCTGTCGTGAATTCTGCCAGAGAGTTTCCTAGTGCAGATGACCTCGGTGGGTTGAAAAAATTTTTCCCTATTTAGTTCCAAATCGCCGAGTTCACTCAATATCTTACCAAAGCCATAAATTCGCAGTCATCGCCATCAACCTTTTTTTAAAAATAATTGTCGGTAACATTGCATTAATTATACCATTTGTTCATCATTTCTGGCAGGGGAACATTTTCCCCTTATGCTTTTGTCAAACCAAAGAACGAATTCACATTTGGACAACGCTCTTCTCCACGAAAATCATTATAAGCAATATCCTCCAGCGTTTTGTTGTAGTCCTGAAATACATGTATTAAAAATATTCCATGGTCACATCTAATATGATAGCCTATCCGTTTATTCATCGCCGTAGCATGGACAGATGCCCTCATGTTATTACAATTTTCCAAAATTTGCCGGCGGTCATCCTCGCGTAGTTTGATGTCGTAGTAACCTCACGACACATTTTGAGGAATAAATAAAAAAAAGAGGTAAATAGAACATAAGCGGTACATCGCGATCGTCGTCCACAGGCACCGGCCATGTCTTACAGGATTTCGAAGTGACGCTTGACCAAGGGTCCGGTTCAACTGCATGATCGACATGGCCCACGTGCTATCAATCGATACACGGATGCATGCCGTCAATATAACCATAACCACGGCATGCTGCTCGACAAATGCACCCTCTTACAGACATTGCTGGCACTGGGCAGACAGACATACACTGAAACGGCAGTTGGAGAGTTGGGTGTTGGGCGTTTGGGCCGACGGTCGTGTGTCTGTGGAGAGCGCCGCTGACACTTGAAATGGTGGGTAGTAGCTCCCTTAAATCCCAGGGAGGCAGGGTTTAAAGCGCGCGCTAAAATGGTTTCATCTAGCACATACAGTGACCAATGTGATAGAAGAAAGGAATTTTCGCGGACGAAAACATTTTTGTGGGTGGATCCTTGGAGGAAAATGGAGTTGTCGAAGCGCGGTGCCTTTAGCTACGGAATTTATACACCGCTCTCATCTGTTCCTTTGGTCTAAATATTATTGCTCGAAGTAAGAGTAACGTGTAGCCATTATTAAATAGTGTATTTGTGTTATTTTTCTTAAAGGACGTATTACCTCAGGGACATATGCCCCACTGATTACAATCCGCAAATGTGTTGCTCTTCCGTTTATGTTTAATTGACTCACATAACCACTTGCGAGAACCAATTTAATTAAAACAATTACGCTAAATAAAGGTTCTCTAAAGTGCTTCTAGGCGCGGGTTAATGGGTTATATGGGATTGTTTTACTACGAGACCATTGAAATTGATTATCGTCCCACAAAATCCTTCTTTATCGATTCGAGAACTGAGGCGACATCTGCAATTTAATATGATATAATAAAGACATTATCATCATTACCATAGCAACCTCAATTGGTGACCAGGACTGGACCAATAGATATTCAATCGAAGATCCAGCGACCAACACCGTACACCCAAATATTCAAACACACAATGCCCTTCCCTGTAGGTTCACGGGACGAGGCCACGAAGAGAGCAACCAACAGTCATCACAACTAAGGTAGTCTTTTGCGAACGTGCGTGACAAATTGACCAAGGGACTTCAACTCTAATTGACCTAATGATAGACGCAAGTAAAAGCAGGAGCTGTGACTGACGCCTCAATTTGCCTCCTGGATGGAGGGTTTTCCGAGGACGTCTCTAAAGCTGATGTGATTGCTTGGCTTGAAGATGAGCGCAGTTTTCAAAGTATAGCCGAGCCTACCGTGAATCAATCGCATTATATATTTTATGGGAATAACAAAATGCTGTTATTTTGCAAACAGGATCGGGAGAATTAATCGAAAACAACGGTCGGGTAAGAAACTTTAATTTATCATCTCTTCAAGCTCTTCTATGTTCACACGTCTGAAAAATATTCAAAAGGTATTTCGTGTAGAACTTCGTTGGAACTGGAGTAACTAGAGGTCTTATTATAAGCGTTTATTAACTAATAATGCAATACAACAGAAGAAACCAATCTGATTCGTTTAATTTAAATAACGGAATCACCTTCTTCTAATGCTTTAAAAAAAAAATCCAACATGATTATGAATCAATGGAGCTCTGAACAAAAACAAAACCTTGACCACCGGAACCATCAAAGCGGTCGTGGATGACTTGAGCCCGCGGTCTATCAGATTACTGCCACGCATCGATGAATTCTACAGACGACTCCCTGTTCCGTAGACGCTTACACCTCTTACAAAACACATGAAGCCGATTTATTTTCTAGTAGAATATTTGAGAAACTTGTAATTGGTCTGATCAACGAGAAGAAACCTAGTCCTGCATCTATTGGCTGGGCTTCGGTTGTTGTAGACGTTTTGGAATGTAAACTGACC
>JAPUBX010004018.1:39713-59149 GCA_028672205.1 Proteocephalus fallax | reverse complement strand
AATCCGCCGACGATACCGAACAAGTAGGCTAAATATGCACCATTTGTTTGGGCTACTCTGATTGGTTGCCGTCTTATGTGGCTCTCAGGATTTCCCTAAATAATTAAGCAATTCATTGATTGCCTTTAAAATAAGCTTGAACAATCTTATTATATTGAATGCAAGCATAGTCATTAAATAAGTATAACTCCAATTCCAATCAGACCCAATTCTTTATATAGAGTTCAAGTAATTTTAATATTCACTGACTAAACGAATCGATATTGTACCGCCATACGCTGCAGGAGCTCTAGACCGTTTATCTCAAAAGCCTCCCCTGAACAGCAATGCCAGTCGGCCAATGATTGAATCGGAGGAATGAGTCACTCAATAGATTAGAATGGGAAACGACTGAATTTGTACAAGCAGTCGGACGGACAAGCGACATGGTGATTTTTACGTCGGCGTTGTTGTCTGCACTCTCCGGGAATTAATGTCGTAATTTTTTTTGGGGAACGGTTCCTCTACGTCAAGTAATTCAGAAAGGTTTAACGCGTGGTAATCTGTTTCAGGCTGTTTAAAACTTAATAAGCGGAAAACATGGACCAGATTATTGCCGAATAAATGACTATTAACAGTTCATGTCTAGTTCCACCCACGCAATTGAGCCACTTGTTAAAAACACCACTGTTACCAACTATACACCCCAGGTTTAAACAATCGAATCGATTGGTATGAGTAAGCCTTCTCGTTTCAGCCTCGACGAAATTGTTTTAAATATATAACTTCTCTTCGGCCTGCATTTTGCCCGAAACTGTAAAGATGCAATATTTTCAATGCTAACCGATTTTAACCTTTCAGTGCCTACCGAACAGTGTCTATATGAAGGAGATCATTTTAATATGTCTAGAGCAAAATTGAGACATTTATGGGAAAACTTGACTTGAATTTTGTTTTTCTTTCAAAATTGCGTTTTTCGGCAGTCGGGGATAGAGTCGTCGTTTTTCGGAAATTCAAGCCAACCTGGTTACGCCGTTGACCTCACGTTTTTTGTCCAAGTACGGTTATTATGAACACAATAAAGCCACTGGAAATGTGCAAGCATTGTCTATTTATCGAAACTGAAAAGCCGACGTAAGATGAAAGCAAACATTTTGTATTTTATGGGGGAAATTGAAATATTCTGTTGAATTTAAACTGTCGACCCACATCAACCAATCTAGTCAACTCACCGGTCTAACACATTTCGCAATATTTTATTTAGAAAATTAAAATAGCGGTTATTGAACCGTTGTTTTCTATTAAGGAAATATTGAATCAACAAGCTTTGATGCGTCTTTGGTATGTTACTTTTGTGACGGCTGTTAATGCTTAATCCGTCAACGTCATTTCTTTCTGCGTCATTGCTTTCATAGCAATGTTTAATTAACTTAACACCCACCACCCCAATTATTTTCGCTTATTGGCTAACTGAGCAAGCAAGCACTTACTCTCGCAAAACGCCACGAACCGTAATATAAAGACGACAAAGTGATTCTACGATACTGCTACCGTATAATGGCATCACAATCCTACAAAAACTTGGCTCCTGACTTTGTTTGCTACGGCGAATTAAACGCCCTCAGACCTTCTGGGCGACAGTGTGACCTCGAAATCAAGGCAAGCCATTGGTTAAACTGTATCATCTCATTGCCTATAGGTTGATGGGGGCGCAATTGTTAGCGCGCATCGTGGCGTCTTGGCCACCAGACTGCCAAAACTTGATGGCGTAATTACAAATCACGCAATCCCGCGTAATGGTAAACTTGAACTCTCATGGCGGCGTTTTCCAAAAACGTAAAGTTTCTCATTTAAAAGTGACCATTGATAACTCTTTCCCGATAGGATCGTTGACCTCATTCTTGATTACGCTTACATTGGCGAGTTCAAGGTCACGGTTGACACCGCCGAGCGCCTCTTCTTGATGGCGTTTATGCTCGAGTGCGATCAACTGCAGCAATGGTGTGTCGACTTCATGGCGCCCAGGTAAGCTGGCCTCTCGCCATTGGTCAACATTTGATTCAGAATGACGAAAGCGAAACTCCCCAACTACCTCGACATCGCACGGACCACAAAGTCTCCCAATTTCTACAGTGTCTTATGGCGCGTTGTTGCGCCCGAGGATTTCGGTCGAAGAGACGAAAGTTTTGACGAAGACGAAGTCGTCCATTTCGTCCAGCAGTCGTCTTCCGGTGCCGACGAACTCTTCGGCCTCATCTGCAGCTGGGCCGATGCCCACGAGGAGGACTTCCGGGAGCCTGGGAGGCTGTTGGGCGCTTTCAAGCGTCTCCTGGGCGCCATTGACCTTGGCCAACTGTCCCAGCGCGCTGTGGACACATTTGAACGCGGCGTCTCGACGTTCAGGCTCAATCGCGGTTGTGTGTGAGTCTTTCATTTGGAAATATAGGATAAAAATCTGCAGATCGATATAGAAACCATGTTATTGTCGTCTTGCATTTCAGACAACACTTTAATGAAACGCGGGAACACTTTCGGCCTAAAAGACAACTGCTTCTTTACGGGCCTGTGAAAGGCGACGAAAAAACAGGCGTGCTGACGAGTCTGCCGCAATTTGGCCGAGCGAAACCCGTGGAAATTCGTTTCCCGCGTCTTCGCAATAGCCGCGTCACCAGCCTAAACGGTGAGTCGTCGTCGCGTCTCGTCTGCAACGGACGAAGTTGTTTTGTCTCGAGAAAGAATGACCAACCATCCGCAATGTTTCCGTTGTTGCAGGCAAGGTGTATGTAATTGGCGGTCGCTCGTTTGACAACGAAGATCGGTTGCCAACTGTCACGATTGTTGATCCAGAGACGTCACGCGTCTCCCAGGCACCGCCACTGACGACCCCTCGCGAAAACGTAGCTGTTGCTGCATCTGGCAGCGAAATATTCGTTTGTGGGGGGCACGGAGGAGCGGGCGTTGGTTTTCTCTCCTCGTGTGAGCGTTTAGCCGAAGGAAGGTGAGTGGGTTGCAATCATCCTTCTGCCCCTCCTGCCACGCGTTTTGCTGTCAGCGACCTTAAGCTCCGTTTCGTCCACAGTGCGTCCTGGCGTCCAGGGCCTTCACTCAAAAAACCACGCGAATCAGCAGCCGCGATCGTCTTGGGTGACGACGAGCAGGTGTTGTCCACCGGACAGCATCTTCTGCTAACTGGCGGCTGGGATGGCGAGACGAGCAATTGCCGACGCTGCGTTGCTGCGACTGGGTGATGGTGAGGACGCGAAGTGGACCGACGTGGCGCCGATGCACCAGGCCCGCTACTTCCACGGCATCGCTTTGTTCGCCGGGCGGGTTTTGGTGGTGGCCGGGAGACCAGCGCCAACTTAACAGCTCAGCTCCGTTGAAATGTTTTCACCCCCAAGGGTGTTCGACGACCTCGGCCAGTGGACCGACCTGGCCCCCATTGGTCGACCTGCTTGGGAAGTTCACATCGCAGTTCTCCAGAATCGCCTCCTCGCATTCGGTAAGTCGACAACTCGGGCTGATAATAGTCGTGATTTACAATTTAATTTAATTAATGTTTTCGAATTAAAAGAGAACCTTGTCGGTGGCGAAACACAAATAGAAGAATTTATCGCCGACGCTTCAGGACCAAAGAACGTCGGGGTAAGATTATCCGTTTCGTGTCTTATCTTCCTTTTCTGGGCTTTTTACACTTACAATGAAAAACTGTCTGATCGCTGTCCAACCGACTATCGTTTAAACTGAACTTGTCAAAACAAGCCGGAGGATTCTGAATTATTTGCTATCGTTTTACAGATTGACGGGGAGCGCCTTCTGCGGTTTGCCTGGCGCCGAATTGGCGATCGTCCGGATGTTCTGGACTGGTTTGACGGTGCCGTTGTCGTTGAAACTGGACGAAATGACGCCAACTTATCTTGTCGCGCGTACTCTCTGATAACAATACAACACACATTTCTTTCACCAAGTATTCACGCTTTTGTTCCGGGGAATTTTAAAGCCATGGGTGACCTTGTTCGATCAATTGTCGTTTATTTATTCAGCGTATTTAGTATTAAGTATTAATGATTGGCATGCATGGAAACATTCCTGTTCCGCGACGATCAGCCGCATAATTGTGCCTTTCGAGGAAACGTATAGCAAATGGGGCAAAAGAATTGCAATAAATAATTCAAGCATCTTAAACCCGCGTGTTCGTCGTCGACAGCGAACAAATTAACCAAGAACGCATCTGGGTGCTATCAGAATGGACTTGGAGTTCCTTAATAATACTAAGAATTTTAGTGGCTTGATATAGGTTTCGGGGACCAAAATTTCAGCATAATCGTTAACTACGTCTTCATGACTTAGCTGATTTTATCTCTTCCAATGAGGTGAACCTTTTCAGTTAAGCGCGGACGACTTGAAACATGGTTGATTGATTGGTTTCAAATTAATTTATCTTACTTCCGACGCAAAAGTCGGAAATGAAGCCTCCTCCTCCTTGCCCAATAACTGCGGTGTGTTAAAAGGCGCAGTGCTATCACCATTCCTTTTAAACTATTACACGTCTAGCCTTCGGTTCCCTTTACGGCGTGACACTAATAAAATACGCGGCTGACCTGACTTTATGCAATGCCTGCAAGACGAATGGTAATTCTCAACAGCTTAGGCAGATAATCACTGAGGTACTCGAGTGGTCTTCTGCTGAACGCATCTAAATTACATTTTCTCAAATCGCTAAGCTCCATAACTTGGCCTCTAGCTCAAAATCGAAATACCTCGGCTATGTTGGAGTCATCATGTGGATGCCATCTTCGGTAAATGTCGTAACCTCTTATTCTTAGTTCGCCGGTTAAGGATACTTGGATTGAGCTCCAAGTGTAAAAAAAGCCTTTGTCCACGACTTTATAATTCCCCTAATTGTATATTATTCCCTGGCATCAAAATGTTTTGACTTTTAAACCATCAGTAGGTTTTTTAACACAATTTCGTTTTCTAGTGGCCTGCCAATGCTCTCGATTAAAGAGACTATCGTTCAACGCCGCTTCACTACTCGCTGATTGTGTATTAACTGACACCTCCCATTCCTCTTGTAAAGTTTATCCAAATGTAAATCTCTTGGAACAGTAGAAGGCCATACCCTTGGATACCACCTCCAATGTATGTCCACTACCAGATAGCACGGTAGCTGATGGCCCTCCAACGCCGCGATTTCGTGCTGCAATATCAAGCAGGAAAGTTGATCGTGGTCGCCGACGCGCTATCCAGGATGCCCAACCCGGACGACCTCTATTATTACCTTCTATTGGGATTAGTATCTGGAACGGAAAGCACTTTAGAGTGATGAAGGAAAAAACGTCACCAGCTGCAGATATATGCATAGGAATGCGTTGCCGGGATAATCTTCCTTAATCGAAACATTTATCTCTATTTTTGTCCGAGTAAACAGAAAAGCAAAATATTGTTTTGTGGGATGTGTATGCGCGCAAACTGCGAAAATAGAGAGTTCGGTTCACTTGGTGTAAGAAACACGTTACCGGGATCAGCTTCGAAGCTCGTCAGACCTTATTAAAGCAAAGTCGCGTTTCAATGCACGCCAAAGAACAAGCCAACAAGCAAACCACATTGTTAACGAAACGGTAAACACGGTTGCGGTGTTGACAGCTAGGGACAAAAAATGTCGGGCATTCTCAAACCTGCGAGAAGGTTGTCATTTGAGATTTTCCACGGTCTCCCTATTCTCTCTATCAAAGAAATCATCGTTGAACGCCACTTCAATAACTGCTCATTAATCGCTGCCCGAATTTTAAATGACCCCTCCCATCCCCTGAATTCCAGTTTATCGGAATGAAAATCTCTTCGACCAATGCGCCGTCCATACCGTTCAATTCCAACAAGAACGGCGGCATATCGCAATTCGGTCATTCCCTATTTGTCCCGATTTTTAGTCTCACCAGACCAGGTTAAACAGGAACTACAAGACAATTTTCGCATCGAATATTTGTTATCCTGCCTTTTTTAATGCTGAAAGTTTTGGTCCTCGTGACCTCAATAAAGCCACTACAATTATTATTATTATTATGCAAGTAAGGAAACAACATGGTTAACGAAACGGTGTTTAAAGCCGGTGACACAACAATGTGTGGCAGTCTTAAACTTTCGAGAAGGTGGGCATTTGAGATTTTCCAGAGTGAAATTTGGCCACATATTTCCTGCGCGACCAGATTCCTTTGCGTGAATGATAACGCCAAGGATAAAACACTGTTTTCCAGTTCAAAATCGTTCAGTATTAAAATAGGTTCCTTTCATCGTGAGTTCAAAAAAATACAATTTCCTTATTTTTTATTTATTTCATTTGACAACGATTGTCCGCCCCCATTTTACACCAAGTGCCAATACGACAGTAATTTACCCCCAATAAAGCTTTTACAATTATTAATCCCTGCAAATTAAATGTAGATGTTTCGCTACTTTAAATTATTCAGTAGCATTTATTTATTTTACGAATTTCTATTGTTACGATTCAATCTACCAAAAGAATCCAAATTCGGCGAATGCAGCCAATGCCTTGCCCTTTCGATATACTATTTCCTTTTCCTAATGACACCTTTGTTGCAGCTGGAGATCCCGTAAGTCATTAACTGGAGAGCATCGGGACAACCGGCAATGCGGCGCCACGTTAACCGCGTCAAATCAACCTTCTAAGAAGCACAAAAGGAACAATTAAGGGAGAATCTTTGTTTGCGTGTTGATAAAATGTTAGCAGAAACGCAGTCGGTCACAACACCGCGGTTGATACGGCAACGCCAATGCGTCAGTCGTCCAACAAAATAGATCATGAAACGCGAATGAAACGTGAAAAAATATTACCTTCTCGTCGACCGTTGATCCGGTTGTGTCGACAACGAATTCCTCAATTTCTGATTCGCCGTCTTCAAAGCCAAGACATTCTTTAATGTGATAAAGAAGGAATTGAGTCTCGCATATCATAAAAATAATATAAATTTCAATCACGACATACCGAAAGCAAGCAGACGATTATGGTGGACTGCGAGTCGAACTGACAAAGGGGAATCCCCACCGATTGGGTTGAGGTCAGTCCACTGGCCGAGGTCGCCGACTGTCAATAGGGGCAACAGCATCTCCACAGATTTGCAACCCTCACCGGCCACAACGAAAATGCTCCCAGCGAATATAGGGATTCCGTAGTCGTAGCGCGCGTGGTGCATCGGCGACAATTCGTTCTACCGTTGCGCATCTCCATCCCCCCCAAGACTCAGCAACGACACGTCGGAAAGGCAACTCCAGCCATCACCCGACCCCCCAGTCAAGAGAAGATGCGGTCCGTTGGGCAGAAAGGCGTCGTCTCCAGGCAAGACAATCGCTGCTGCACTGTGGAGTGCTTTATTTAGTGGTTTCAGCGGTCGCCATGATGGACTGTGGGCAAAAGGGAAGAGGAAGAAAACGGTTACTGAGAACGGAAGAGGCGGACCACACCAAACCTAACAAACAACTCGCCTTCCTTCTTCCTAGCGCTCGCAGCTCGACAGATTAAAAACATCGCTTCCTCCGAAGCCGCCACAGACAAATAGTTCGCTTGCGGACACGGACACAGCTGCCGAACGGCGAGGGGTCTCGAGTGGTGGCGCCTCTGTGACGCGGCCTGTCTGGCAATCGATCACTGTGACTGTTGGGACCATATTGCTGGACATCGATCCACCAATGCAGTAGACGTTGCCTGAAAGACCAAAAGCACGGTGATGTGACCTTTCATGGTTGCTAGACAAAACGTAAAGGTCGCGTCATACGACTCACCGTTGAGACTTGCAACCCCACGCCCAGAGAGCATCGGAAACTGAACATCCATTTCCCCGTCTTGCTCGAACTGTGGCAAAGTCTTCAGGCATGACATCAGTTCACCGCACGATGGTTTAGCACAACCGTAGACGAGGAGACGTTTCTTCGTGATCCTGAAGGGGACCAATGAGGTTGCAAGTGCGCACAGTACCGTCTGCGAATGGCTATATTGTTCGCTGTTAAATTCTCTCATCATAAAGAATGCGATAATTTCAATCTATGTAAAAGAAAATAAACACGTCTTTGCTGATAGGGAAATTCGTATCGCGGTTTGATGCATCGGCTACACGTTAGATCAATAGAGAAACGGGATGCCTATTGTATCAATTTCATTCAACTGCAAAAATAACCTCCACAGTAAGAAACTTGTTTCAATTCTAAAAACATTATAACAATTCTGACAGACAAAAGGGCGTCCGGTGTCTATTAACCGATTCGCTCAGCAAACCCATCGGCTTATTCAACTGTAACAATTGGGATTTATTTCTACGTCAATAATCGCTTCTTAACATTAAGCTCCGATTTGAGGCAGTAATACGGGGAAACTTTCGAACCAGAGATGCTAAATATTCCGAAGCACTAGATCTATAAAATAACTGTTTAAATTGGGTTCGTTTTCCAGTTAAAACTGTGAGAATGTTTAAATTACGTAGAGGGAACCTCGTTTCAATGCCGCATTGGGTAAAACAAGGCGCCTTTCGACGATCTTAAGAATTCATGTCCATATTCAAGTTGGGTTTGCATGGTGAAGAACTTTGCGTTCGCTTAGACGTCGCGAGGCTTGGGAACGTTGAGAAGGTCGACTCAATAAACTTGCGCCGTTATCGTTCCGTTGAAAGAAGACTTTTAAGCACCGAAATCGACGATACGTCTTCCGGTGAGTAGGCTTTACCGTTCAATACTAACAATAACGGCGACACATCACAATTCGGCCATTCCTTATTTGTCTCGATTTTACGTTTTACCGGTGAAGGTGAAGCAGGAATTAAAAGACCATTTTCATATCTAGTACGTGTTATACTGTCTAGTTTTATGCTAAAGGTTTTGGTCCTCGTGGTCTCAAAAAAACCGCAAAAACTCTTTCGCAAATATTTCCTACGAATTGGTACTTGAGGGCATTCGTCTAAAATGCTCTCAATCCTGCAGTGCAAACAGCAATGGGTTATTTCCATCAGGCAATTATTCAAGGTCATGGTGTGATTGTGGCGCTACGATGAAATTAAATTAAGTTGTGCTTGTTACGAAGGGTGTCACGAATACGTCATTATATGCCATTTATCCAGGTAGTGGGTCACTAAATCTTTTAAAAGAATCTTGCATTCCCACGATATAGATATTTTATGGCAAGGTTATGTAGTGTACTGATTTATTAACATTTTGTTTAAATCGATAAATTGACACACCTTCCGATTCGAACTTACGAAGTGGTCGTTCTGTCTGTCTTTATTCGGATGGGCCGTTAGGATAAGAACAGATCTATTATCAACCCTTCAATTGGCGAGCATTTTAACTTTGTTTTCGTCATTTACCACGTTTTTTTCGGTAAACAAAAACAAATGGAATCCAACGAACAAATCGCCGCGGTGTCGATCAAAATTCCCCCAGTCTGGCCAGCGGATATGAAAGCATGGTTCACTGTGATCGAAGCACAATTCTCTTGTCTTGGCATCACCAAGGAGCTGACAAAATTCTATCATTTGGTAGGCGCTATGACGCCTGAGTTGGCCAGCCGCTTCTCCTACGCCACCAGAACTACTGGCGAAACTCCGTATACGACGCTTAAAGAAGCAATGCTTAGTCAGATGCGAAATTCTGATCTGGAAAATGTGGATGTCCCCCTAAACACTATTGAAATAGGGGATAGAAAACCTTCTGCTTTACTGCATCACCTTCAAGGCATTTGCAGTGACATGGGGCTTAATGATCGCTTTATCAAGGCCTTATTCATTAAAAAACTTCCGCCAGCAATCCGGACGGTTGTCGCATTGGCGGAAGATGTCTCCCTAACGCAGCTAGCTAAAATGGCCGACAGGGTAGCACAACAAAGATATATCGCCGCCTTCGCAAGACGACCAAGCCAAGAGAGGAAGGAGAGCACAAACCCAGCTGGGCACGAAGAAATGCAACGCCTCGTACACCAAATGGAAACCAAGCTACGCGCCGAATTTCAAGGACGTAACCGCCAACGGAGCCACGATTCTAATTCACGAGATGCGTCACCTTTCCGAAGACGTAATCGCCCTCCCCTTAAAGACGCGGCTGACGGTTTATGTTGGTACCACACGAACTTCGGGCCTAACGCACGACACTGTCGTTCTCCGTGCCGACGATCGGGAAAACGCCATCGCCAGAGAGTAATTGCGGCTGACTCAACTGGCGCTCCCTCGAAAAGCCGCGTACTCTTCATTCGGGACCCCAACAATAATCTGTGTTTCATGCTGGATTCAGGTGCTGAAGTCAGCGCAATACCCGTTTCTAACTCTGACCGACAAACGTCATTTTCAACGCATTCTTTACAAGCAGTAAACCGTTCTCGAATTCCCACGTATGGAAGCCGCCGCCTTTCCCTGAACCTAGGTTTCAAGCACCCGCTGTCCTGGACATTTATAGTGGCGGATATTCCATCCCCGATAATCGGCGCTGATTTTCTCCACGAATTTAATTTGTATCCCGATATCCGAGCACGATGCCTTGTGGACGCCGGCACGAATGCACGTGTTACTTGTAGCACATGTTGCCCCATACTGTCTCAACTCAAGCATTCAACAGATCAACCGATGTGCCCCTATCGCTCACTCCTTTTACGATACCCCGACTTGGTGAAACCCCCAAAGCAAGACGCTCCCGTTAAACACGATGTCGAACATTTCATACGCACCCGAGGCCCCCCACAATCTTGCCGTTACCGCAGACTAGCCCCCGAGAGAAGACGGATCGCCGAAAAGGAATTCGATAAAATGCTGGCTCTAGGCATTATTAGACCGTCCTCCAGCAGCTGGTCCTCCCCTCTACACATGGTCGCGAAACAGACTCAAGGGGATTGGAGGCCCTGTGGTGATTTCCGGGCCTTAAACACAGTAACTGAACACGACAATTACCCAATTCCCCATATCCAAGATTGCGTTGCCTCCCTTCACGGAAAAACTATTTTTTCAACCGTCGACCTCACGCGCGCCTATCACCAAATTCCCGTCGCAGCAGAAGACATTCCCAAAACCGCCATCAAGACACCCTTTGGGTTATTCGAGTTCTTACGAATGCCTTTTGGCTTGCGGAACGCCGCCCAGACCTTCCAGCGTTTCCTCGATTCCATTTTTCGCGGGCTAGATTATGTATTCGTATATGTCGACGACATCTTGATCGCCAGCACGACACAGGAGGAACACCTAACACACGTAGAAGAGGTTTTCCGGCGTCTTTATCACAACGGCCTAGTAATCAACGAGAGCAAATGTTGTTTCGGCTCGTCATCGGTTCAGTACCTCGGACACCTGATTTCTTCCAAAGGATGTTTACCCCTGCCCGAAAAGGTTAAGGCCGTCTCAAGTTTCCCAGTCCCCAAGACTCGCCGCCAGCTTCGTCGGTTTCTGGGAATGATTAATTTTTACCGCCGCTTCATACCCAATTGTGCCTCCATATCTTTGCCCTTGCATGCATTGACCGGTGGAGCCAACGGACCACTACACTTGACAGATGACCAACTTTCAGCCGTGGATTCTTTGAAACAGAAGCTGGCAGAATGTACCTTGCTTTTTCACCCGAACGCTAACGCTCGCTTATCTCTTATGGTAGACGCGTCGACCGTAGCTGCTGGTGCCGTTCTACATCAAGAGGTCGGGGATCACCAACAACCACTGGCCTTTTTCTCGAAAGCTTTCTCGGCGACGGAGAGACGCTATAGTACCTTCGGCCGCGAATTATTAGCGGTCTATGCAGCCATCCGCCACTTCCGACATTGGGCTGAGGCTTCAACTGTAACGGTTTTTACGGACCATTTACCACTTATCTCAGCTTCCCGTTCATCATCTGCCAAGTACGCGGAGAGAGAAATACGGCAACTGGATTTCCTGTCGCAATTTAACATTGAATTCAGGCACGTGAAGGGAGTCGACAACCCAGTCGCTGATGCTCTTTCACGTATCACAATCAATGGTTTGACCACAACGCCCCATATCGACTACGAGGCTTTAGCACAAGCACAACAAGAGGCACGAGTTGGTACTCATAATCGCCCATCTAGTTATAAAGTTTTCCCGTTGCCCAACCCAGCGATCACGATTATATGCGACACCTCGAAGACACATCCCCGACCTGTTGTTCCTCCATCTTTTCGACGTATTGTCTTCGATGCAATCCACTCCCTCGCTCACCCTGGTCCCAAGGCATCAGTGAAATTGATTGCTGGTCGCTTCACATGGCAAGGTCTCTCGAAGGACGTGAGAACATGGGCCAAAGCATGCATCGCATGTCAACGCTCCAAGGTGATCCGTCATAACAAGGCTCCAGTCAGTTCGTTTGACCTACCGGATGCTCGCTTCAGCCACGTACACCTCGATCTAGTAGGACCCTTACCTGACTCAAAGGGCTGCCGTTTCCTGATGACATGCGTGGACCGTTTCACAAGATGGCCATTAGCGGTGCCAATACCTGACGCTACCTCCGAGACCGTAATCAACGCGTTCCTAAACAATTGGGTTGCCGTGTTTGGAGCTCCGCGCTATATCACAACTGATCGCGGACAACAATTTGAGTCGGTCGCGTTCCGCAAGATGTGCGAATTCCTTGGTTGTCTGAGATTACGCACGACAGCTTACCATCCAGCCACTAATGGCATGGTCGAGAGGTTTCACCGGCAGCTTAAAGCAGCCCTCAAAGCTAGAGATGACAGAAACGATTGGGTGGACAATCTTGCAATGACCCTACTAAGCATCCGAGCAACGATCAAACCTGACCTGCGAAGTAGCCCAGCCGAACTTGTATTTGGGACAACGTTAAGATTACCTGGAGAGTTTTTCGCCGCCGATTCCCCCGCCAATGAGTACGCCGTTAGCGATTTCTTGACGCGCATAAGACTCTTCGCCAGAAATCTGCGCCCAATCGCTCCACGACCACCTACACAACCTTCACATTTGGACCCGGCGCTAGAGAAGTGCTCCCATGTTTTTGTCCGCTGCGACCGCGTAAGACAGCCTCTCCAGCCTCCCTACGATGGCCCTTTTGAGGTCAGGAAACGTACGGCAAAAGTTTTTACAGTGCTGATGAACGGCGTAGAGGACACGATCAGCGTCGATCGTCTCAAAGCAGCTTTCGTGGAGGAAACGCCGGTGGGTGAAAATTTTACCCCGGTCCGTGCTCCGTCGAGTGACCGGGTGGCGACCACCATTTCCGATCCAACGTGTAAACGAAACTCGGACAATCCTTTCGCACATCGTCATCCCAAGGACAATCCACCTGTAGGTCTCCCAACCATTCCAACGCGCATCCCCATTCCTTCGACAACTCGTTCAGGACGCCGAGTACATTTCCCTACCCACCTTACCACTTATATATGTTAAGCCATTCCGTCGTTTCACGACTACATTTCTAAGGAGGGTGCCCTGTAGTGTACTGATTTATTAACATTTTGTTTAAATCGATAAATTGACACACCTTCCGATTCGAACTTACGAAGTGGTCGTTCTGTCTGTCTTTATTCGGATGGGCCGTTAGGATAAGAACAGATCTATTATCAACCCTTCAGTTACACCAAGGCCAAATTGAGTGAAGCATACCAGATTGGTCGTTATCGTGAAATCCAAGTTGCGGGTGGGGCTTGTGCTTCTATAAATATTGATAAATTTTATGTTTTATATATTTTTGATCAACTTCTTCTTTTTGCATGATCATCAACTCTTAAAAAAAACATAAATGGCCAAGTGACATGTTGCCTGAGAGCATTCGTAAGAAATAACGAAAAAGGCTATTCAGTAAGATCCCTTCATATTTTTCAGACGCAATCACACCAAGTTTCATGATCGTAGCGTGATTGTGGAACAACGACGAAATTAAACAACACTGGCAACCTAAGTAATCATTTTCGTTCAATTTAAAGTACTGCCTGATTATATATTTCCAACGAATCAGTGCTTAAGAGCACTCAAAGTAGGCGTATATCTTCGATCTGCGATTATCTCTTACGCTTGGTGTATGAATTCTCATAGAAGTGTTTTATATTTTCATAACCTTGGTTCGGTACTGTTTTTATGTGAGTCCCCGCTGCGTTACATCTCCGCGTGGAAGTTACTTGAACATCACCACAAATAGCAATAACCAAAGGTCACAAGCCTTATTGACTTCTAGGCAGCTAAGAAGTAAATTGTTAGGTATAATGGCTAGAGTTCCCTCTTGAACAAATACGGGTGGCGCTGGAGACGCAACTTGAAGAATCTCATTGAAATTTGTCTTCGTTTCTATACGCAACGAAAGCTACGGCTCACCCGAGAAGCGAAGATCTTCGAGACCCCCGGCGGCAGAGGTGAGAATCCACTTAACTGACAACCTTCGCATCCCTCAGAAGCCCAGAAACACGTGACCACCTCCAGACCACATCAATTTGCCTCACAGAAATCAACACATTTGCTGATGGAACGTGAGAAAAACATACCGCGAATGCATAACCGGATTCACACTACACCACTAGCGCATCCACGTAGCCTGCTTCTCCGAAGTCCGTCTACTTAATTCGTATGAACGTCATATCGTGAGGTGCCCAACTCTTTGGCGGACGGCATTTACCACCTCAAACAACGTAAGGCATGTCTATTTCTGGCGACATACGAACAAGTCCGGTTCAAAACACACTATAACCAACATAAAATAGTTGCTTTATTTGGATCTTAAACGACAGTAACAACATATTTCTACTTACACGGTGTTAGTAGGACATGTCTCATGGCGTCTAGCAATCGCGAGCAAAAGTAATTCCAATTGTTTTGCAATACGTCCTGTTACCGCTGAAAAATGAACCATGTTGCAATGGAAGGTGTCTTGTTTCATTGAGACGGACGAGAATATGCTTTATCTGCAATTTAGTTAAGCGAAGCAGGTCACACAATGGCAAATTATACAACAGAGTAAGCAAACTTTATCACAAATGACAGTCGAAAAGACATTATCAACATCCTTACCACCACTTGATTCATATCCGTATTATAAGGCAGATTTTCTATTCAATTAAACGCAAATAGGCCGCATGGTATTTACCACGTACACATCCTAACGAATAGAGCGTCAAAAATAAATTTACAAACTGCTTTTCACTAACATTTTAGGCTATGCTTATGTAATTAAGCATACTGATACGAGAGCAGAGACAATACACGCACATCTTAATAAAATGTACACGATAATGGACGATTCCATCATTAGAAAGATATCGATTATGATCTATGTTTAGTTATTTAATAGCCACGTTAAGATTCAGATTATCTACCGTATTCCCATGATCGACATAGATCCTTTTAAGAGCAGCAATCAACAATTATCACGGAGCCTACTTTTAATGATAACCACTTTAGATTCTCATCGCGTTCTCAAATAGGGAAACTGTGAACCAAATATTTAGGTCGATATCTTCCGTGGTTGAATCTCAATTGTATGTTGAGGTTCCACTGACAGTCATCTCATTGGAAGACAGCACCCAACATGCCCAAAAGACAGCTTCTTAATGCATCAGTTCATCAAGAAACAAAGGCGAACAATTCGCGATTTCCCCTTAAGACTTCTGGAAAGGGCTTGGATTCAGAAAAAAACATTTAACAGACAAACGAATTGCTTTAATATTAAGCTCAAAGGCGGGAGCACATGATCCCAAAAATAAACCTGCGTTTTTAATCTATCTTATAATGCGCGAACCATACAGCAGTGCCTCAGTTTGGACATCTAAATCACAGTGTCTTTCTACCTTCGCAGGAATCCTCCCAACCAATTTAAAAGCAAAAACCATTGAACCACGTATTATTAAAACATTAAGCTAGTTTGATTATGTATTAAGAGTTTAACATAACCAAGGATTAGTTGCCCTGGTCTGTCGCTAAACAAATCGTTCTTCAATGCCGGTGGTATGGAACGTCGAAAATATAATTGTGTTCAGCCCAAAATCGTTCACCATATAAAATCTTCCTTTAGTGGCGTTGACCCATTCCTATGAATGACACAAATACGATTATATAAAATGTTTAGTTAAATAAATTTTTCGTACCTGAAAATCGATTTCGACTTTCTCTGTTTTCCTGGTTTTCGGATAATTCAGCTAAAAGAAAATATAAAACGATGTAAGAGTCGACTAAATTCTGCAAAGAATATGCCTTCTTCCGGGAATGGTTAGGGGTCGCGCATTAAAACTCGTCAGACAATATCTCGGTCAGCTTGGCTAGCAATAATCTAAATAACAAATGTTCTGCCAGAGAAAATCTGCCCACTAAAACATCCCCGTAGTTTATCAGGAAATCAATCGAGATTCCACTTACACACAACACCAACCACGAGACAATAGGACGCTTACTTCTGTCAACCTCCTTTTACAATTCTATTTCAACAATTTCTATTTCGTTCATTTAGAGAAACGTGACGCACCCTACAGAACAATACTGTATGCATCATACTGGATTATGCAAGGACACAGCTGCCTCTAATTATATACATTGCCCTCAATCAATGAGTTTGCTTCTTATCATAAATGCCTAGAACGTGTGCATGTGTTCTACGTTATGCGTAACATCACCGCCGGCGAAGGTTTTCAATGTCTTAGGTGACAAACCCATCACTGGAAGAGCGTCACATCCCTTATAATTATAGTGAAGAAGCGAGAACATAAATCGTGTTTTGACACAAGTGAAACAGAATCGGGATATAAACATAGGTCTGCAGTATGTAATTGGTAATACGAGATCATCGCAGACAAAAATTAAATTAGGAAATACTACCTTATCGAGTGAAAAACACGAAATGTTTTCCAAAATAGGCATAAACACAAACCAATCAGTGGATAGTTGGAAAAATTTGAAAGTGCGCAATTATTTCAACAATATTTAAACCATATTTTGCGTTAAATATTGCGTTGCATCTATAAATAAAACTTTATTATACTTTATTGCTTTATTTCTAAATGCATGTATACATTAGTTGGTTGCGTTGCATAGGACCTGCGACTTATATGGTAAAATGAAGAAGAAATTGTTGAAAGTAGATTAAGGGGATGAGAATGAAGAACTAGAAAGACAGGGATGTCGTTTAAAATTATTTGTGAAAAATGA
The DNA here is from genome assembly GCA_028672205.1 of Proteocephalus fallax. Lineage (NCBI taxonomy): Eukaryota > Metazoa > Platyhelminthes > Cestoda > Proteocephalidea > Proteocephalidae > Proteocephalus > Proteocephalus fallax. Next base: position 42,038 of record JAPUBX010004018.1, on the reverse strand, counting down.
GTGTCAGCAGGGTTTTTTTTAACAACACGAAGACGTTTCAACATAGTATTCTTCATAGTAACTTTTAAATATATTCATTTTAAACGAAAAAAACTAGACGAAGCTTCGTTAACCAGTTATAACATGTGGCACGAATTTGCCAGACATCGCAAACAGAAATCATTATATGTAGCTGGTTAAAATGGTATCGAACGGGGTCCTTGACAAATTACTACTGTTAATATGTCACTGATTAACTATAAGGGATCCTTATCTTCGATGGAAGAGCGTAGTCTCAACGCACCCGAAGGACGAATCAAGGTCGTCCGGAGTCGATTCTTATAAGGGCTCTCTTAACTTGTCTCCCGATAGGCCTTGTACCTTTAACAAAGTCGGCAAGTAGAAATATTTAGTTGGTTGTAATTGTAAAGTAAGACCACAATATATTTCGCATTTAAATTGGCGGACGCTTATCGCGTTCTTATTATCTGGTGTTTCCTATTGTGGACAAAAGAGAACACGTTAGGAGTTGAGGAGACTTCATTTACTATAACAGGACTCGAAGTAACAGGAGTAAAGCAATACGGTCTTTGGTTAAGAGCAGGGATACTGGGGAACAACTCTGGTTCTTCAGCCGGGTTTACGAAAGACGACTCCACCCCCAGCTTCGGCATCGATGCGAGAAGCGCCTCGGGTAACGTCTGGTCCGTCTTCGTCTCGTTCCGGCTGTCGACCTCGCGTCTTCTTGCCAACATCCTCGTGCGAAGCTGCTTCATCGCTTCGGTCTTCTTCCTTCTTGCCAACGTTTCCGTGCGAAACAGCTTTATCTCCGTCAGCAGCGTTTTCACCATTTCTGTAATGTCCTCGAGCGAAGATTCGGGTCGACCTTTCGTCGTCGTCTTCGCCGTGGATCCAATTCTGGTTCGTTGTCTCACGATATTCATATTCATCCGGTTTTTACGCATCTAAATGGAAATATACAACACGAGAGACCAACCGCGTGTCAATCCACGTTCCAGAACAGTCCTCCCATATAACCCACACTATTGACTCGTTTAAACAAAACCCTTAATCGCGACGAGAATTACCAAAGCTATATTATATTACGTAAAAGGTTTTTAAGAACCTTATTTATTATTAAATAAAGTGTTTATACTCTACACCTAGTATAATTATTCGACTTCGCTATCAACGAAATGTCGATAATAAAGTGGAAATATTTGTTAAAGGTTCCGATTGCTTGTTTTTTTGTCCCGCATATAAGATTTCCCAAAAAATATTATTTTTGTGCATATTGTTCTCAAACTTGTTTAAAATTGCCGGCTGTTAAATATTCGTGCATATAAGATGTTGAAAGCAAACACATCTCAGAATGAGCATTTCTTTTACATTTAAGTGTTGAGAAACATCACAGTTACCTTGCTGAATGGATTTCCTCTACAATTACATAACCTCCGCTATCAATACGCTTTTTCAAATGTCTCAGGAGTTCAATTGTCCGATTTTTAAGCGAGATCAATGAATTACCTTGATAGCTGTTTCATACTTGATTTTTATACGAGGATTGTTTACGTCTTATAACGTATGACAGCATCTGCCTTTGTGCACAGTTGATAGAAACACAATGAGCTAACCTAGATACTAACCCATAAGAAGGAACCTTTTTTGTACAAATTTCGCATCTCCATTAATGCACATTCGTGATTAAATGCCTGAGCGTCTGAATGTGTTGGGGTGAAAAGCGAAATACGTGGGACATTGGACTTTGAGAGGCTTCTTTTTGGTTATTAATTATTCAGTAGTATGTATTTATTTTACGAATTTCTATTGTTACGATTCAATCAACCAAAAGAATCCATATTTACTAAAATTCGTCGAATGTAGCAAATGCCTTGCTCTTTCGATAAAATTTTCCCTCTTCCTAAAGACAATTTTGTGGCAGTGCAATTAGTTGGAGATCCCGTAACAGTCATTAATGTGGCCACCTTGTGTTCCATTAAAATCCATAAATCAAAACAAGTCTTAGATCCAATGTCCCAAAGTAATCGAAACAATTGAATGATAATGAATGTGTAAGAACAATATATTCGATAAAATAAATCATTCGGGGTTATTTTGGGGGTTCCCCGTCGATGTCAACGACCACGGCGCCTTCGATAAACCGGAGAGCATCGGGACAACCGGCAATGCGGCGCCACGTGAACCGCGTCAAATCGGCCTGCACAGAAGCACAAAAGTAACAATAAAGAGAGCATCTTTCAATGAAAACGTTTATGCACCGCTGTTCGTCAGTAGACTTTAGAACAATCAGATTGATTTGCAATTAAACTCATAGGTTATTGCAAT
>JAPUBX010004018.1:0-39613 GCA_028672205.1 Proteocephalus fallax | reverse complement strand
ACTTCAATGATAACTTTTATGCACCGCTGTCCGTCAGTCGACTTTGTAACAATCAGATTGATTTGCAATAAAACGCATAGGTTTTGCATTGTTCAGAAAGCCGAGCAGACGGTTTTCGACTGTAAAAATTCAGGAAATCGGACAACATTTTTTAATATGCCGAAACATTAAAGGTGTCTTTTTAATTGTTTTTCGTAACCCAAACACTTTAACTTCAATGATAACGTTTATGCACCGCTGTCCGTCAGTAGACTTTGTAACAATCAGATTGATTTGCAATTAAACTCATAGGTTATTGCAATCAGTAGAAGCTAAAGAATCAACTTCCGTCTGTTTAAGTTTCAGGAAATCGGACAAAGTTTTTAATATTCCGAAACATTAAAGGTGTCTTTTTAATCGTTTTTCGTAACCCATACACTTGAACTTCAATGATAACTTTTATGCACCGCTGTCCGTCAGTAGATTTTGTAACAATCAGATTGATTTGCAATTAAACTCATAGGTTATTGCAATCAGTAGAAGCTAAAGAATCAACTTCCGTCTGTTTAAATTCAGGAAATCGGACAAAGTTTTTAATATTCCGAAACATTAAAGGTGTCTTTTTAATCGTTTTTCGTAACCCATACACTTGAACTTCAATGATAACTTTTATGCACCGCTGTCCGTCAGTAGACTTTGTAACAATCAGATTGATTTGCAATTAAACCTCATAGGTTATTGCATTGTTCAGTAAAGCCGAGGAATCGACTTCCTGGACTGTTAAAATTCAGGAAATCGGACAACAGTTTTTAAATATGCCGAAACATTAAAGGTGTCTTTTTAATTGTTTTTCGTAACCCATACACTTGAACTTCAATGATAACGTTTATGCACCGCTGTCCGTCAGTAGATTTTGTAACAATCAGATTGATTTGCAATTAAACTGATAGGTTATTGCAATCAGTAGAAGCTAAAGAATCAACTTCCGTCTGTTTAAATTCAGGAAATCGGACAAAGTTTTTAATATTCCGAAACATTAAAGGTGTCTTTTTAATCGTTTTTCGTAACCCATACACTTGAACTTCAATGATAACGTTTATGCACCGCTGTCCGTCAGTAGACTTTGTAACAATCAGATTGATTTGCAATTAAACTCATAGGTTATTGCAATCAGTAGAAGCTAAAGAATCAACTTCCGTCTGTTTAAATTCAGGAAATCGGACAAAGTTTTTAATATTCCGAAACATTAAAGGTGTCTTTTTAATCGTTTTTCGTAACCCATACACTTGAACTTCAATGATAACTTTTATGCACCGCTGTCCGTCAGTAGACTTTGTAACAATCAGATTGATTTGCAATTAAACTCATAGGTTATTGCAATCAGTAGAAGCTAAAGAATCAACTTCCGTCTGTTTAAGTTTCAGGAAATCGGACAAAGGTTTTAATATTCCGAAACATTAAAGGTGTCTTTTTAATCGTTTTTCGTAACCCATACACTTGAACTTCAATGATAACTTTTATGCACCGCTGTCCGTCAGTAGACTTTGTAACAATCAGATTGATTTGCAATTAAACTCATAGGTTATTGCAATGTTCAGTAGAAGCTGAAGCAATCGATTTCCGACTGTTAAAATTCAGGAAATCGGACAAAGTTTTTAATATTCCGAAACATTAAAGGTGTCTTTTTAATCGTTTTTCGTAACCCATACACTTGAACTTCAATGATAACGTTTATGCACCGCTGTCCGTCAGTAGATTTTGTAACAATCAGATTGATTTGCAATTAAACTCATAGGTTATTGCAATCAGTAGAAGCTAAAGAATCAACTTCCGTCTGTTTAAATTCAGGAAATCGGACAAAGTTTTTAATATTCCGAAACATTAAAGGTGTCTTTTTAATCGTTTTTCGTAACCCATACACTTGAACTTCAATGATAACGTTTATGCACCGCTGTCCGTCAGTAGACTTTGTAACAATCAGATTGATTTGCAATTAAACTCATAGGTTATTGCAATCAGTAGAAGCTAAAGAATCAACTTCCGTCTGTTTAAATTCAGGAAATCGGACAAAGTTTTTAATATTCCGAAACATTAAAGGTGTCTTTTTAATCGTTTTTCGTAACCCATACACTTGAACTTCAATGATAACTTTTATGCACCGCTGTCCGTCAGTAGACTTTGTAACAATCAGATTGATTTGCAATTAAACTCATAGGTTATTGCAATCAGTAGAAGCTAAAGAATCAACTTCCGTCTGTTTAAATTCAGGAAATCGGACAAAGTTTTTAATATTCCGAAACATTAAAGGTGTCTTTTTAATCGTTTTTCGTAACCCATACACTTGAACTTCAATGATAACTTTTATGCACCGCTGTCCGTCAGTAGACTTTGTAACAATCAGATTGATTTGCAATTAAACTCATAGGTTATTGCAATTGTTCAGAAAGCCGAAGCAATCGATTTCCGACTGTTAAAATTCAGGAAATCGGACAACAGTTTTTTAATATGCCGAACATTAAAGGTGTCTTTTTAATCGTTTTTCGTAACCCATACACTTTAACTTCAATGATAACGTTTATGCACCGCTGTCCGTCAGTAGACTTTGTAACAATCAGATTGATTTGCAATTAAACTCATAGGTTATTGCAATCAGTAGAAGCTAAAGAATCAACTTCCGTCTGTTTAAGTTTCAGGAAATCGGACAAAGGTTTTAATATTCCGAAACATTAAAGGTGTCTTTTTAATCGTTTTTCGTAACCCATACACTTGAACTTCAATGATAACTTTTATGCACCGCTGTCCGTCAGTAGATTTTGTAACAATCAGATTGATTTGCAATTAAACTCATAGGTTATTGCAATCAGTAGAAGCTAAAGAATCAACTTCCGTCTGTTTAAATTCAGGAAATCGGACAAAGTTTTTAATATTCCGAAACATTAAAGGTGTCTTTTTAATCGGTTTTCGTAACCCATACACTTGAACTTCAATGATAACTTTTATGCACCGCTGTCCGTCAGTAGACTTTGTAACAATCAGATTGATTTGCAATAAACCTCATAGGTTTTGCATTGTTCAGAAAGCCGAGGAATCGTTCCTGGACTGTAAAAATTCAGGAAATCCGACAACGTTTTTAAATATGACTGAACATTAAAGGTGGCTTTTCAATCGTTTTTCGTAACCCATACACTTTAACTTCAATGATAACTTTTATGCACCGCTGTCCGTCAGTAGACTTTGTAACAATCAGATTGATTTGCAATTAAACTCATAGGTTATTGCAATCAGTAGAAGCTAAAGAATCAACTTCCGTCTGTTTAAATTCAGGAAATCGGACAAAGTTTTTAATATTCCGAAACATTAAAGGTGTCTTTTTAATCGTTTTTCGTAACCCATACACTTGAACTTCAATGATAACTTTTATGCACCGCTGTCCGTCAGTAGATTTTGTAACAATCAGATTGATTTGCAATTAAACTCATAGGTTATTGCAATCAGTAGAAGCTAAAGAATCAACTTCCGTCTGTTTAAATTCAGGAAATCGGACAAAGTTTTTAATATTCCGAAACATTAAAGGTGTCTTTTTAATCGTTTTTCGTAACCCATACACTTGAACTTCAATGATAACTTTTATGCACCGCTGTCCGTCAGTAGACTTTGTAACAATCAGATTGATTTGCAATTAAACTCATAGGTTATTGCAATCAGTAGAAGCTGAAGAATCAACTTCCGTCTGTTTAAATTCAGGAAATCGGACAAAGTTTTTAATATTCCGAAACATTAAAGGTGTCTTTTTAATCGTTTTTCGTAACCCATACACTTGAACTTCAATGATAACTTTTATGCACCGCTGTCCGTCAGTAGACTTTGTAACAATCAGATTGATTTGCAATTAAACTCATAGGTTATTGCAATCAGTAGAAGCTAAAGAATCAACTTCCGTCTGTTTAAATTCAGGAAATCGGACAAAGTTTTTAATATTCCGAAACATTAAAGGTGTCTTTTTAATCGTTTTTCGTAACCCATACACTTGAACTTCAATGATAACGTTTATGCACCGCTGTCCGTCAGTAGACTTAGGAACAATCAGATTGATTTGCAATAAAACTCATAGGTTTTGCATTGTTCCGAAAGCCGAGCAATCGTTTTTCGACTGTTAAAATTCAGGAAATCCGACAACGTTTTGTAATATGCTGAACATTAAAGGTGTCTTTTTAATTGTTTTTCGTAACCCAAAACTTAAACTTCAATGATAACGTGTATGCACCGCTGTCCATCAGTAGACTTTGGAACAATACGATTGATTTGCAATTAAACTCATAGGTTATTGCAATCAGTAGAAGCTTAAGAATCAACTTCCGTCTGTTTAAATTCAGGAAATCGGACGAAATTTTTAATATTCCGGAACATAAAAGGTGTCTTTTTAATCGTTTTTCGGAAAGCCGAGCAATCGTTCCTGGACTGTTAAAAGTCAGGAAATCGGACAACATTTTTTAATATGCCGAACATAAGAGGTGTCTTTTTAATGGTTTTTCGTAACCCAAAAATTAAACTTCCGTCAGTAGACTGAGGAACAATCAGATTGATTTGCAATAAAACTCATAGGTTTTGCATTGTTCCGAAAGCCGAGAAATCTTTTTTCGACTGTTAAAATTCAGGAAATCCGACAACGTTTTGTAATATGCTGAACATTAAAGGTGTTTCTTTAATTGTGTTTCGTAACCCATACAATTGAACTTCAATGATAGCTTTTATGCACCGCTGTCCGTCAGTAGACTTTGTAACAATCTGATTGATTTGCAATAAACTTCATAGGTTTTGCATTTTACAGAAAGCCGAGTAATTGTTCCTGGACTGTTAAAATTTAGGAAATCGGACAAAGTTTTAAATATGCCGAACATAAAAGGTGTCTTTTTAATTGTTTTTCGTAACCCAAAACTTAAACTTCAATGATAACGTTTATGCACCGCTGTCCGTCAGTAGACTTAAGAACAATCAAATTGATTTGCAATAAAACTCATAGGTTTTGCATTGTTCCGAAAGCCGAGCAATCGTTTTTCCACTGTTAAAATTCAGGAAATCCGACAACGTTTTGTAATATGCTGAACATTAAAGGTGTCTTTTTAATTGTTTTTTGTAACCCATACAGTTAAACTTCAATGATAACGTTCATGCACCGCTGTTTGTCAGTAGACTTTGTAACAATCAGATTGATTTGCAGTAAAACTCATAGGTGTTGCATTGTTTAGAAAGCCGAGCGATCGTTTTTCGACTTTTAAAATTCAGGAAATCCGGCAACGTATTTTGAATATGCCGAAACATTAATTGTGTCGTTTTAATTGTTTTTCGAAACCCAAAATCTACAACTTAAAGGATAATTTTTATGTACCAAAATCCGTCAGTAGACTTTGGAACAATCAGATTGATTTGTAATTAAACTCATCGGTTATTGCATTTAGTATAAGCCCGAGTTATCGTCTCTCGGCTGTTAAAATCTCACAAAGTGTTTTAATATGCCGAAACATCAAAGGTGTTTTTTGAATTGTGTTTCGTTACCTAAACACTTTACTTTGAAAGATACTTTTAAGGTACCGAAATTCGTTTCAAGACTTTTTCACAATCAGATTGATTTGCATTTAAACTCATCAGTTATTGCATTCAGTAGGAGCTCAAGGATCGTTCTCTGATCGATGGACAGCAAATCTAATCGAAAGTTTTTTTGTATTATTTTCCGTCAAAAAACGTCAAACTGACAACGGTTTTATTTATTTTTGCTATATTTCAAATTAAACACGTTTGAATATATTCTGATGTTTTCTTATGTTGAAATAATTTTCAAAATCGCGTTTTTTTGTTTAAAAGATTGACTTTATTACATTATCATAATTTATTCAAAAAAACTTCTTATTAAAACTGTTTGCCATTTTTTATGCACTGTTTAAGTATTTAAATTCTACTTTATAACAATGGACACAGCATTTCAGCAAACCAGATTTAATCTATTTTTTAAGATTTGAATTTGACTTTATTGTGAAAACATACGTGCAACAATCAGAGACGGATGTTAAATTTATAAAACAAGCTACGAAAATTGCGAGATGCATGGTCGAAGCCATAAAATTTTATATGCTAAAGTAGATTATTTCTGGAATATTTTGCATCAATCACATTATTTTTTATGCCAAGTGACGAAAACCAATCGGAAATCGCGAAGGTGTTCGTAGTCAGTATTATTGGTTAAAACAGTTGTGCCAGTAGTATAAATAGAGCACATTCATTCGATTCTACAAAAAGTGCCTTATGACGACCATGGAGAAAATTATCATTGCCTTATTGTTCAGTACGACTTGCTTTTTGCGTCAGTCCATTCTATTATTTGATAGGTCTATCGGCTGTAAATTGTGTAAGCGACAGCCTGATATGCTTTGGAAAAATATGCACCCAAGAAGCTGCTGTTGGCAGCATGGTGAACTTTACTGCTTTGCTTGACGGCCCTATAACTGTATGTTATTCATAAAGTTTATCTTGTCTAGGCAATATCAGCATCTCCAGAGTCACCCGGAACGTGTGCACAGAAACTCTGCGCAGAAAAAATAGGTATTGTCTGTTTTTGGAACATAATACTTCGACCGTTTGTTTGTTTTAGTCAATAAAAGATTTGTTGTCATGGGAACACCGCCTGCCAACATACATCCAACAATGTTTATGTTCATCGTTAACGGCAAAGAAATCATCACTATGATATCAACTACATGCGACCCCGGTAAGCCTAATAATAGGGTTGTTCAAATAAGTCGGATAGTTGAATCGGTCCACTAAGTAACTTGAATTACATTTATTTAAAACCCAAACATAAGTTTGTCTTTTATGTTGATAGCTCCTGAATGTCCATTTGGAAAACTTTGCACGATTCCGCCGAGTGTTAAAGTAACACCAGGGAAATACAACGAGTTTGAATTATTTCTTCCCGTTTCAACATACGGAAAGGTAGGTTATTCATTTTTGCCGAAACAATTTTAGAAATAAAACACATAACTCGATTTACGTTTTACCTTTGTAGACAGTTACTTTAGCCTTAGAAGGTTACAAGGTTTATGAAAAATATTTTAAATTTTGGATGCCCAACGATCATTGTTCGGATAAAGAAACTATTCTTTGCATCCAAGAAAAACTCGGCTGTATGTTTTTACCATAATTCTTTTACCCTTGTATAACATACGCTTACTGAATGCTTATTTTACAGCATCATTGCTACGTATTCATGGAAAACAACCTGCCGCCGAAGTGGTATTCAGCGTGAAAACGAAAACGACGACGCGTGTGTTCATGCAAACACGCAAATAATTAGCGCCAGAGCTCAACAGAATGCTTCTGAAGAACCCGTCCCTATACCTACGGTTATTTGAGTATCGCTCTTGGTTTCTGGTTTATTTCAATTTAAATAAATGGGTTAATGCATACGACTAGATCTTATCCAAAAAAAACCGTTGCAGGCAAACACATATTACCTTAGAGCAGGCGTCATTAAGTGCTTCAGTCAATGTTATAATATCCCCGAATAAACAGCTATAAGACAGTGGTTATATACCTTCGTCTACCGGTCCGATCAAAAAGTTAACATAATAGAAGCAATCAAAATAAAAGAAAAACAATTCCCAAAAAGAAAATTGTTAGTAAAATACGGCGCGGTTGTGACTTGGGGATTCACCGTTAATAAGTTATGATGCCATACAAATAGGCGACGTCGTTTTCTAGCAGCAAGCGCGAATTTCTTTTGATTTTTAATGGCAGTTATGAGCCATAGTTTGTCTGGTAGAATGTTCTTTAGGTCGGAGAAAGTGTCTGTAATCGATGAGTTGTGATTTGGCTTGGGGAATTTTGTCTTTTTCAGACAAAAAGTTGACGTTTTAAAATAGCTAGCGCAACGCACGTTAAACGCACATCGCGGGGTACTTGCTACGCAATGACCTTTTTCTCGATGAAAACTTTTAGCGGTGGTGAAAATCTCCGGTTGTCCTCAAAGCGTTTTCCATGGTAGACTTCTCGTTTCTCTTTTGATTTATTTTTGTTCAAATCGTACTCGACTACGCTTACAAGGAAGAGGTCAGATTGTCGAAGAAGATGGTTGATTCATTTGATTTAATTGCCCTGTATTTAGGTTAAATGAACGAAAGATTTAAATGTAGATTCTTAGAGGAACGAAGAGCGAAATCTTCTAACCTGTCGATTAGCGAAATCTGTCCAACCGAGATTTTCTTCGTGGACGGTTCGACTAAGAGGAAGTTGTGAGTTTCGCGAATGCGTCTTTTTTTCTTCTTCTTCTTCTTCTTCTTCTTCTTCTGATTAGCTGCATGGATGTCGCCAATTTGTCTTCGAGAGAAGTCGATAAGTATAAAGATGGATTTTCAGATTTGCCAGAAAACGTTAATTGCTAGTAAATCTTCAGTTGTTCCTTGTTGCAGTGTGTACGCCTACCCTCTCTCTGACTTCTTTTTAACTAACCTGCCCACCCTCTCTCTTCCTCCTCTTAGCCAATCTGCTTCACAAGCGTTTTTTGCATCTTTTCATCTCACTTTTCATAATGTAGCACTTAATCTCTGGCATCCTGGTATTTTCATTACATGTGATGGTCCTAATGACAGAAGTGTCTCTGTCAGCTGCTAGAACACGTTATTCGTGAACACATTTTATCCTCGTGTCTATTTTTAACGAATCCGTTTTCTAAAAAAACGACCTCGTCACTGATTAAACATAGGGAACCTTGTGCGTTTTGTCACATTTCCCATTATTCTACCAAAGGCCGTTGCAGTTCGCAATTATTCTCATAAATTCGGGACAGTCGTGTTCCACATCGCTGATTCTTCTTCCATTTTAAATTTACTGAAGTAGCGATTGGTAGCGACTACCACCTTACCTTCCAATAAATTAGTTTGAGTGTTCGACTACCTAAAAGGAAAGTCGTGGGTTGATGAAAACGAATGTTCGGCGCTTGGCACTTACAAACGGCAATGACATGAGTCAGCCCCCAGAATGTCCGAAGAACCGCGCGCACAAACTGTTGTAACTGGAATGTTGGGAATTCAATTTAATTACTGCGGAATCAAAGTACGCTTCGTGTACCAAAAATGACTCGACCAAACCTTAGAGTAGAAAACAGCCCACGTTTCAGCAAATGACCTGAGGTTGTCTTTTGGCTGCAACATTGTTTGGAACTTGTAACTTCCAGTCTGAGACAAAATCAGTTGAAAAGGGGAATATCTAATTGAATTAATCAGCTCGACTAATCAATATGATTGACCTTACCAATCAGAGTCCGATGTCTGTAAATCCCAATGTCTCTGTTGGCCGTAAATACATGGGTTCAGTACTATCCTCTATTGGACGCTTTCCACACCCCCCTCGCCATCGATTTTTAACCAACCAAATTAAAGGCACGTATTCACGGCAGCAGCCTTTCCGTGATTCTTTTTTTCTCCTTCTCCTCTTTGAAGTCTTCAGCAATTCACGGCGTCATCGCGAAGCACAAGCTGACGCACAGCGAGGAGACCATGTACGTCTGCCGTAACTGCAAAAAACGTGTTCAGCGCCACGATTATCTTTACGTCTCATCCTCTTAACCCCCTCACCTTCCCTAGCATTCGCAAAGTAGTAGCCTCACCGTCTTCCTCCTCAACACCACGACTGCCGCGTTTTGTAGACGTTTGGGTTCCTGAACATGCCGATTCGCTGATTCGTGGCTTGGAAAAGGGTTCTTGCTCTCTCTCTGGTAAAGGGGAAAAGGAGCTCTTTAACACAAGACGACTCGTCCCGCGAAGTTCGCGGCTTCTAAAGAGGTCGCCCCAATATGACGGGCTGTTTGTGGCAAGGAGAGGTGTAATTTTTGCCAACGTACCGCACATGCTTAACATTTCCATGATTTAGTCGTCTTTTTTTCCCACCCATCGACGAACGCGAAACCGCAATTCACAATCAGAAAAATTTGAAATTGTTTTTATGCTGAATGATTGATCTTAAAATACAACTTTTTTCGCAGATTTGATGCCTTCTCCTCCTTATCACGATGTTTTCCGGAAAGCTATCGTTCTACATGGTCGTGTGCTAAATTAAGAACGCCTCTTTGCTTCTTGCGCGTTTGTTACTGCCACAAACCGGATTTCGACAAGTCTTTAAATAAACGATAAACTCAAATATCGTCTTCCTCTAGCTGCCGTTAATTGTTTGCGCTACCTGGCTTGTCCTTTGTGGCCGCAAAACTCGCATAAAAAGGTCTTTTGGTTGTGTTTTTTTTAATAACAACACAAACAGCGAAATGACGGCATGTCTTTACGATGTTCAAAGCCTGCATTCGACAGATCAGATTCAATTGACTTTATGTTTACCCTAATTTCGTTTTTTGCCGAAACCAGGCACAACTTTTGAAAGCCCGAATTGACAAGGTTAGCATTTTAGTGTGCTTTTTAATCGACTTCGACATCGTTACTGGTCGGGTGTGAGTGGGAAAAATGGGAAATTGTGGAGCAGGATGATTACGAATTTGGTAGTGGTGACGCCGGTTGCTTGAGCATGAGGTAGGCAAGCCTTTTGAACTGGGTTTCCTTTAAACGTTTAATGCGATCGGCGGTGATCGCACAATAAATGCGCGTCACTGTTTGACACCCAGGAGGCATCGAAAAGGGCTCTTTAAAGTAGAAAGGCATCTTCTCTCGGGTCAACCGTGATTAAGATGCAGCAGATCTTTCTCTAAAGAGGCGGTCCCACGCTATTCCGACCTGTCATGACTGAAAAGAAATAGAGAACGCGCTGCGTCGTGTCGATGCCGTTTTCAAACGTGTGTGTTTTTTAAGTAACGGTCACAAATCGACGTTAATACGAAAGAAGCTTGTTCGTCTTATGCATAGTTTGCGTCATCATTTTCTCGATGTTATAAAGCCTTTTTGCTGTAACAATTTAAAAGGAAACCTGCATAGTTAATGACCGCTTTACTTAACAAAAACTTGGATTTAATTATTGACTGATAACATGTTGTCAAAAAAAGGGGAAACCTAACTATTGAAAATTTTTCTCTGGAACAAACAGGTAACTGTGTTTAAATTGGAACAGATTTTTCAGTTTCCGGGTGCATTCCAGTGTTAAGGGAATCTTTTTTTACAAACGTGGTCGAATTGAAACCGACAAAAACACTTTTTAATTGTATTAAGGGTTTATGCAGAACGGTGCAACCGATACCTACGGAAACAGACATTACGATGTCGGAAGCAGGACATCAACCGGTAACCTTAGTTATTGTTTCAGTATAGGAAAAGTTTGTACCATTTGATTGGAATACCTTGTAAAAGTTAAACTTCCGCAAAAGGTCCTTCATGGCGATCGCGCTATTGTGAGGCGCAAAATGAAGGAATGCGTTCGGCATACGTTATTAATGCACAGTTATTAGAGCCATTTATCTAGAACTATCACAACAACGGCCAGTCAGATAGTGTAAATAAAGCCGATTAAAATAACTGTGATTTGATTCGGTTTTGCTAAGCCATGCATGCAAAATGTAAATTCATGTCTATCTTTCGACGGGCCAGTGATTTACAAATAGAATCAACGGTGGTCGAAGGGCCATCTCTCAAACTTTTCAAATTCGATCGGGGCACGCGGGAACAATGCAGAGGAACGTCATCCTCGAAACTTAACTGAACGTAATCAACAATCCGAGGCCTGAGTACCTGCATCATCACGATTCAAGCCCGTGGTGAAAAATCAAGGGCATGTCACTGGTTTAATATCCGTTCGGGTTGAAAGCACTCGGTAATGCGATTGCTATAACCCTTATTTATTATTCTCATAACAAATAAATTAAAGATTTTCTTAAGGTTTTCTTTATTCAATTACTATTAAACATTTTTTAGAATGTACCGATTAAAGTTGTGTTACAATTAGAGTTCAGGCATGGCGTGGTTATTCGGCGATTTAGTGATTACTTTATGCTTGGCGAATTGACAACTCAAAGCGGCCTGTATGTAAAAATAAGGGAAAACTCCAAAGAAGGAAGGGACTACAGTCGTTTGGGATTGGAAGACACTTTCAAGTTTTGGTGGGCGCATCACGGTTATGATTGTTGTCTTCAATCAACGGCTTATTAATGGTGAACACCAAACCAAGCATCATATTCTTGTCATTTCACCTTTTTTTAAGACGTTCAGCAGCATAGTTAAATCGGCGGAATTGCTTGCGAATCTCGAACTTTGCTACACTACTATTGTGCGTCAAAAACGACTTTGTACAAAGAGGTATCTCACAAAGCGTTCACTGTTTATTCGTCGACTTGTTTCAAGAATCAGTTTTTCGTTGCCCTCTCCGGTCAACTCTTGGCGTAAAGGTAAAACGAAAGGTTGGAAAAAGAGAATTATCGGTAACTTAAATTTTAGACTGAAGTGAAACATGTGTCGTATGTGCTGAAACCTAAATAAATATAATTACAATAAACACGTTTTATTCAGGTTTATAATGTCAATATATTTATATATATTCCGGGTTTACATGAATAAATGCGTACACCTTTTCACAACGATCACGGAACCCTCACGGTTTGCGGCATTATCGTTTTGAGGCTTTCAGTCCTTAACAACTAACATGACCTAAAAAGCACAGCACATTGCTTTACGATGATTGGCGGCAATTATGCACTAACCGTAGATGCATATGTAAGAGAAAACACCGCACGACTAACAATACAATTGTACTAATCCTGTCAAGATAAAATAAGAATACAATGTCGGTGATTCGCGCAATTCAATGTCCACCGAGACGGTTCATTTTGTACGTTTTTCTGATGTGATAGCTTACGGCATTCGGCAATTGTGGATAGAAGATATTTTCAATATCGAAACAAACTACTCTTTTGTGTGGCCCATTCGAAGACAGTTAACAGAAGGAGGCTACGAAGAACAGATTCTAGAAAACAAATGAATCGAAACAAAATCACGAGTTAACAATTCACGACATTATAGTTAAACTGAGCGGCGCTCGTGATGATTCCTTGACTTTTGACGGCCGGATGAAACTGCTCGATTCTCAATAGAAACGGCCAGTGCCCAGACATGCCGATCTTGTTCATAGACAGCCACTCGATTTAGAGAAATGGAGAAAAGAGTTATCGTTTAAACGTTAATTTCCCTGTTATTACAGGCTCAACTAATCAGAAGTTAGTAAGGACTTATCCAATGAGGATTGTAATATAGATCGACATATCGTGAAGCCTACCAATTAATCAGCGTCACCGACACCTTCGGTAAACGTTAGTCCATTGAACCCAAATTTGAAACAGGCATCGATATTCATCGCCCAATGTGCGGCCTGATTGACTTGATTGCGAGCAGCCTCAATTTCCAACAACTTGGTGCTTCAATACCTGAATACGATAGTCTAGTGTGATGGAAAATTAAATAGAAATGTGTCGAGATAATTCTGCAAGTGTATGGTGGCTTTACGGTTTTCCGAAATATTTTAATTGGCAGTAGTTTTATTCGCGACAATACTGAACCGCTTATAATAAAATTGCGAACGTTTTTTCTGCCCGTTATATTAATCGAGGATGCTAGATATATTTCCTTCATCGAAAAGAATCTGGTTAACTGCAACTGGAGAACTGTTCCAGTTTCTACCAGCCAATAATCAATTGACTCATCGAAAAACTTTTGGATTTCCAAGGTCCGTATTTTGAAAAAGAGAATTTGCGGATGGCGTATTCGCTTACAACGGAGGTTCACTAGAAATCGTTGTTCTAACAGCCAGTTTGGTCAGTTGAATGCATTCTCTTAATCAGCTTATTTATTAACATCACCGAAGCCGAATGCACATTGGACAACTATACTTTGTTAAAGGCACTAGCCTTTGTATACCAATGATCAATTCAATATTTTTATCTGGAATCTATAATTCACCAAGGCGAAATTCACCATCAAAACCTTAAGAAGAAAACGCGAACTGCTCTGTTGTTTATGACTAAGTACGGTGACTCGACGATAATGTAGCAAAGTAAGGTAAAGCGGTTCAGCCGCAACAGTTTAGTCAACGATCATTTTGACTCGATGAATTTAGGTGCGTTTCTACAAACTCTCCCATTATCGATCGTCGATCTGATGGTTGCATCAAAAAGGTCTATGAACAACGAAACGGATAGATTAGAAAAATAGGAAAGAAGAACTTCTAGAAGGAATGAAGAATGTGTGAAATGAAAGAATCGATTTTCCGGTGTATTCGCGAAACCTCAACCAGTTTAGAAAACCATTATATTCGAGCTTCAGTCCCCGAGTAAAACAAAATAAAAAAAATACACTACTTTGAGAGAATAAGTAGATGTTTCAGGCTTATACACTTGCTTTGAGATGGTTTGAGAAATCTGGGTAGGAACACATCTAGTAAGCAGCTGAAATAATCGGCCTTCAATGCAGAACAAGTCAACTCAGGACACGGGGCTTCCACGAGCTGATTTGTTAGATCGATAATGTCGGAAAAATAAGCGGCATATACTAGATCTAAATTATACTTCTTAAAGTAAAGAAAATTTAAAATCGCGAATTAACCTGCCCTCAGAAGTCTCAATTCAGTTAATATTTATTAGAAAGAAAACATCAGCGTAATTGAAAAATAATCGCTCTCAATGAATAAAATAACTGCCTGCCTTTCGGAAAATCAACTTATTCACTCTGGACTACGGAATAATAATGTGCCAAAGGTGCCCTGTGAAGGTGTGGGCAGACCAACAAATATTCTTGGGTTGTCATAATGCAAATAGCGTCGTAGTCGTGTGGCAATCGGAATCCGGGAATGACTTTCCGCAAATTTCGAGATTCGCCAAGAAAATAGTAAAAGAATTGGTTTTCTCTATTGGTCAGCCGACAACTCAAGACAACAATTATGATCGGTATGAGCTTCAAAACATTCGGAACACCGTCGAGCAGGAAATATACGAACACGACGATTTGATTGTGGGCTATAATGATGACACCTATCGTAATTTGGCGATCAAAATGATTCGTACCCTAAAACTGAAGCGCCACATATTGTGGAAATACCCGTCCAACTTTCATCTTCCTAGCAAAAACGTAGGAAACCTCGCCCAATATACAATATTTACATTGCTACTTTGACGGAGCCAACACAAGACACCAAACGGGTTGAGACCAGGACTGGCTAATGGAAAGGTTTCATTGGTGATGTGCCGCCAATTTAAAATGCACAAACACGGAAACCAATGCTCACCATAGCGATGCGTTTTCCATCCATTAAAGTGCACACAGTTTCCAACCAAATCGAGCAGTAGCATTTGTACCAGATAGCTATCTCCATTCCTATTTTACTATGAAACGTCTAGCCTTTTGTCCTCTTACGGCTTGACACGAATAAACTTCGCGGATGACTTGCCCTGCAAGACGAATGGTTATTCTAAACAGCTCGGGCAGGCAGTCACGTAGGTACTAGAGGGGTCTTCGTAAAATGGCTTTCTGCTGGACGTATCAAAATGCATCTCTATTAAATTTTCTCAAAGAGCGGACATTGACACTCCTTAAATCTCTTCAGTCTATAATTTGGCCCCGATCTCAAAATCGAGATTCCTGTGCGTTATTTTAAGCAGTCGGTTATCCTGAAGTGATGATGTCTTCGGTTTAAGTTCTGCACGCATAAAAAGATTTGTCCATGCCTGTTTAATACACCTTATTTTATATTGTTCCCCCGTGATTTTTCGTAGCCAGCTATTCAAGATAACAATTATGATCGTGCTGCGCTCCAGAACATTCAAAACACCGTCGCGAAGGAAATCGATGAACACGACGACTTGAGTGTGGGCGATTACGAAGACACGTACCGTAATTTGACAATCAAATCATTCATACCCTTAACTGGGCCGCCACCTATTGTCGAAATACCCGTCTTACCTTCGTCTTCATTGACGAAAGCTCATTTAAAAAAATGTTCAAGATATTCTGCCGGCTCTTTTTATTCTTGAGAGAATCGTATGTCAAATTAATACTTAGTCCTGTCCGAGATACAACAACTGCAACCGCTGTGTTTACTGTCAAACGCCTGTTGAAGATATACGACGAATAGTAACATTACGATTGGACGTTCTTATTCGAGTGCAAACCGATGTATCCGAATTTTCTCTTAGTAACAACTCCAATTATTTTAATTTGTTATATTTTGTTTAAAGCGATCTTTTATTTATTATGATTCAAGAACTTTGTCTACATACATTGTGAGTATCATCAAACCCCATTAGAACCAGAAGATGAAGGCCGTCAAGATAACGACGACATTCTGAACCTCTTAAAATGAAACAAATATAGTTTAATTATCTTTTTTATGTGGAGATTATTCATTTATATTTAGTAATATAACAAGGAGAATAAGTCGACACAAGCGCCATTTCATATTTTTATTTCAATAATTGGAAAGCTCGGGACGGCATCTAACCTTTTCTCTTTCGGTACGATTGAGTTGACGAAGCGAAATCATGGAGTGAAAGGGTTTCGGAAGTGTCAATATTGGCTGTCATGGAAAAGGTTAAATCGATGCATTTTGATGCATTCAGCAAAAGACCATTCTCCGAAGACCACTTGAGTACCTCAGTGACTGCCTGCCCGAGCTGTTGAGAATCACCATCCGTCTTGCATGCATGGCATAAGGTCAAGTCATCAGCGCATTTAATAAGGGTCACGTCGTTTGGGGACTGACGGTTCAACGCGTAATAGTTGAAAAGGAAGAGAGAAAGAGGGATATACAAGTTAAACACTGTAAAAGACTTGCAGTTTTGAAGAAACCTAACCCCAAAACATTCGATAGCTCTGGCTGCATAGCAGAACAACTTTTTTTTCGATTTTGACCAGCTATGATTGATGCAACTTGCGCCACCACCACCTTTGGATAAAACGCCAACACCTCTGTCTTGACGAAAGCATATGTTATTCTCTTTTTAAAATGTGTGATCCAGATTGATGCTCTAAAAAAACTTTCTTTTAGAAAGACCACGCCGACAGGTTTAAACAGAGCCGTTGTTAGCAGAGAGTTAAAATAATCAACTTTGTTGAGAATTGAACCTACACTAAAGGCGAAAGAGCTCGAAATGATGTATTAGCGAGATAGCGACTGCAAACAGCACAAAGCCAACCAACTCGATGCTTCGGCTCTGTGTGAGTGATTGGTAGTGGCGGGAGTGCAGTTGTTGTAGGTAAACGCGACGACCCACAACAACGAAAACATAAACCGCTGTTCTCATGCGGTGTGTCGATAAAAGCCGCATTATAAATGCATTTATCAATGCCGTTTTATAAAATAACCTGTGAGACAGCAATCTGCGCTGTAGAAAGTTCTCAGAGAGTTTGCGGTATTCAGTGAGCTGTTATCGCGAGTTTTTTTCGTTTGCTCAAAGGGAAAATACATAAAATAGAGTAGTTAAAACAGACGTTTTTTTTCTAAAATGCAGTAAAAAGATCGATGTAGATATTTTGAAAGAACAGTTTTCTAATAAAAAGCAAAATAATTTATTTTTGATGATGGTGGCCGTAAACGGCCTCATACCAAATATCTTAAAAAGAAGGATCGAAAATGATACCAAATTGATCTCAGTACTATCTGTTTATAACCCGTTGCTGAGCAAATAATTTTGCGGCCTTATTATTGAAGAATACGTTCTTATAACTTTTGTTTCAAAACGCTGTTATTTTTGCATAAGATCGCCTTCCACGTTAATGCGTAACCGTGAGTATCATGTTTTATTTCCAACACAAAAGCGCCCTTTTTTGGTTTTGCAATTACTCGAACTCCCAATCTGAAATACTACTCAACAAAAAGGAGAAGATAATTTTCTTAAAAATCGACGTTATAACTCAAACGTCAGAGTTGAAAGAATTTTACCAACAGTTTCACAATTTAGAGCCGTTCGGCAACAATAGATCGCCACTTAATTATAATGATCAACTATAAGTGATAATTTATAAAACAAATTTGAATAAAATCTTAAAACCCACGATAAACATAATCCATTCTTGACTCATTTCGCTTAAATAGATTCGACTCCCAAGTATTCCGTTTTTTTGGTGCGGGGCCTTTTACGGCCACCAGCATCAAAAAAGAAATTATTTTGCTTTATTATAGAAAACTGTTATGTCAAAACATCTTCATCGATCTTTTTACTACATTTAGCAACAAAAAATTCCTCTGTTTAAACGCATCAATTTTATGGATTTACCCTTGACAAAATGACAATACTCGCGAAAACAGCTGACTGAATACCGCAAACACTTGATTGTTGACGCAAGTCTATCTGAGTCCTTTCTAAAGTGCATCTTATTCGTTAGGGGAATGTTTCTTTTCCTTCGGAATGGAGAGACGTCGCTATAACACCCATTCCGAAAACGGCCAATGGCTCCGCCGGACCTGTGAAGTACAGACCTATTGCAAACTCATCCGTGTGGTTAAAAGTGATTGAGAAGCACCTCCTCTCTAAATTAGATGACACGCTTAAATCTGCCGATGACCCTTTTCAGTTTGCTTATAAATCAAATAGAAGCACACTGGACGCCGTGGCTACGTTATCGCACACACTCCACTCTTCACTTGATGCCGGAGCGAAAGCCGTGAAGGGAGTTTTCTTGGACTTCTTCTCTGCTTTAAACACTATCTCACGGTTTCGAATCCTCTCTCACCTATGTGAAGATGGCGTTGAAGGATGGTTGATTAATTGGCTTCAAAACTATTTTTCCAATCGACGTAAACATGTCAGAGTCGGAAATGAAGCCTCATCTTCCTTGCCAAATAACTGCGGTGTGCTGTGCTATCTTCTTTTCCTGTTCAACTACTACACGTCGAGCCTTCGGTCCCCTAACGACGCGACACTAATAAAATACGCGGATGACCTGACTTTGTGCCATCCATGCAAGACGCAAGGTGATTCTCAACAGCTCGGGCAGGCAGTCACTGAGGTACTTGAGTGGTCTTCCAAGAAGTATCTTTTGCTGAATGCATCAAAATGCATCCATATCACATTTTCCCTGACAGCCGCTGCCGACACCTTCGAAATTTTTTCACTACATAACTTCGCTTCGAGCCCAAAATCGAAGTATCTCGGGGTGATTTTTAACAGTCGGTTATCGTGGAGTGATCATGTCGATGTTGTCTTTGGTAAAAGCCGCCGTCTTTGCTTCCTTGTTCGCCGATTCAGGAGACTTGGTTTGACCTCGAGCCATATACAAACCTTCGTGCATGCCTGCATAATTCCCCTGATTGTATATTGTTCCCCAGTAATTTTCCGCGGCCTTAAATGCTCGGACTTTTTAACCCTTCATCGACTTTTTAAAATAAGGAATGACAGTATAACGATATGCCGCCGTTCTTTGTGGGTATTAAACAGTTAAGCCAACGCATTGTTTCCAAATTTGTTTCACTTTCACAAATTGTCAGATACCAAGATTGCCAGCAGACGAGATTGGACACGCAATGCCGTATAATTCAGCTAATTTGACGGTGAATAAAACAGAAAAAAAACTACTTAATGAGCGAGCATCCCAGGATTTTTTCGTAACTTACCAATGTGTCGGTCAAAATGCCCTCGGTTTTGGCAGCGGATGTGAAA
Organism: Proteocephalus fallax; assembly: GCA_028672205.1. NCBI lineage: Eukaryota > Metazoa > Platyhelminthes > Cestoda > Proteocephalidea > Proteocephalidae > Proteocephalus > Proteocephalus fallax. Next base: position 20,016 of record JAPUBX010004018.1, on the reverse strand, counting down.
GCATGGTTCACTGTACTTAAAGCGCAATTCTCTTGTTTGGGCATCACCAAATAGCAAACACAATTTAATTATTTGGTACAACCAGTAATGCCTGATTTGGTTTGCCGCTTATCCAACGCCAATACAAATCCTGGCGAACATCCGTAAACAACTGTGGTGATTGCTTACTTTAATTATTCATTGCGTTTTACAATATTGTACGTATATTGAACGTTACACTTACGAATACGATTTATCCTTGCTGCACGTGTCTTATTTGTTGAAGGTCTCGGTTGGCTATTTTGGTTTTACCGATATTATAGAGAATTTGTCTATTATACATTCAAGGTAAATTCAACCCTCCATAAAATACAGGCATACCAACCCTTTAAGATTCTATGCTTTGTCAGATCAGAAACTCCGATTGTGCAAAAATAGTTTTTCTGCTGAACAATGTTGAAATAGGTTATCGAAAATCTTCTGCTCTACTGCATCATCATCAAGGCATTTGCAGTGCCATTGGCTTTAATAATCGCTTCACAAAAGCTTTCTTTATTAAGAAGCTTCCGCTTGCAATCCAGGCTTTCGCGCGCTTGCCGAAAACGTTACCCTTACGGTCGTTGTTTAATTGAAGTCAACGAATAATAATCAAGCGTGGGAAATATGATTAATCAAGTATATCCGTAAGTGTCTCAATACAGGCATCGCTATTTTTGTTTTTGACGTTCAACTAGAAGCAAGTTGCATTAAAGCGGTTATCCATATCAAAAAGATTACAAAGTACAATGCACGTCGGTCAAAGGTAGGGAGAGACATACAGGCAGGTTGGTGAAGAGAAACGAAAGACAAAATTGGCAGGTTGGTTAAGGGGATGAAGTGAGAGGGTTGGCGGATTGGTAGATCGAAGGAAGCGACAAGGTTAGCAGATTCGTGAAGAGGATGCAGTAAGAGGATAGGCAGATTAGTTAAAAGGAGGAAGTGAGAGATTGTAGAGATTGGTGAAGAAGCCGTGATAGGGTTGAATGGTTATTGAAGGCGACGTTCATGGGCTGTAGATTGCTTGATTAAAAGGACGCAAAGAGAGGGTCAGCAGGTTTGTCAGATGAGGCAGAAAGAGGTCTGTAAGGTTCGTAAAACGTTTTTATTCAAATCGAGGGAGCTTGCAAAGACACACATTTTCATAAAGCGTTCAAAACAATTCCATAAATAACGGCTTGCATCTATTGTGTTATTTTGGACGTGGAAGATAACAGTCAATTTTACTTTAACGACGTACGCCTTTTCATTATTGAACTTGAAATGACAGGAAATTGTATTCCGATCTATACGGCTTGCAAAGCAACAAATTTTTAGTTCGGTGTTCGAGACAGTGCGATTTATACCGCCGACATGGCTTACAAACACAGCGTTAATTTTGGACAAAGACGATGACAGTAAATTTAAATTCGCCAACGTACGCAATTTTCTTTTTGAACTTGCAATTTCGGCTTGTCCGTAGATTGGCTAGTGAACTATCGTTTGTTCGATATTTATTTGAAAGGTAAATCCTTCACTTCAAAACTCATGGGTCCTGCATATTTTTGGAATAAACGTTGTGCTTAAGAATAAAACTAAAAAAAATGTGTTGTTTAATGAACTTAAATTATGCAAAAGCGTTGCTTGAAAGCAAAGCTCAAACCAATGCTCACCTGCGGTACGGTATACACCGATAAAATATACCTGCATTCATTGTTGGAAACAGGGCCACATTTTGGGTAGGTGATTGAGTCAGTACTACAAATTAAACCGACATGTCTTTAATCCATAGTGAAATTTCGGACATCGAAGATGGCAGTTTATTTAACCTTTCAAGAATAAACGCTGTGCTCTTATTGCATGTACAATAACGGAAAAAAGTTAACCAATTGAAAGAGCTTGCCAAGCCACGCATCTTGAGTAGGTGTCCGAGTTAGTTCTATAAATACAGCGGACACAGCTTACATTCATAGTACTTTTTTTGACATTGAAGTTGACTTTCAATTTAACACGTTCTTATTACGCAATACTATTTTTTTAACGTGCAATAGCAATACATTGTATACCAATCAATAGAGCTAGCCATGTTTCCCATTTTTAGTAGGTGTTTGAGTCAGTTCTAAAAATTTAACCTACAAAGCTTTCACACACAGTTAAATTTCGGAAATGAAAGATGACAGTAAATTTTACCTATTAAAAATATACGACACGCTTTTATTGAAAGTACAATAACGGAAAATAGTAAACCAATTTATAGAGCAACACATTTTCGGAAGAAGGCCTTGAGGGCAACTTGTGCAAGCAGCCATCATACCGGGCAGCCGTTCGCCGGATATCGGCTTTCGAGTTTAGGCCACCAACATGAATTAATGCCAATGATTTCATTTTATCAAAACCAACATGTCTAGAGTGAGATCGTCAAAGAACAGATTTGCGCAGCGTAAGTCGAATGGCGGTAAATCCAACGACGCTTTTCAAATATACCGAAACATTGCATTAAGAAGGAGAACAATGAACCGCTTTTCGTTTGAAAAATGCAGGCCGCTTTTAAAAAATACCAAATTAATACAGTTTTTTTTGTTTTCCGTCTCCAAAAAAATTAAAACTTCAATAATATATCCATTTAACTGCAGTCTGCAAGCAGATTTTGTAACAATCAGATTATTTGCAATGAAATTCATCACTCCGTACGAGCCCGACGGACCTTATCAGAATTTAGTCCGTCGAAGGAAGCCAAATCGGTCTCGGCTTTTGAAACATTCGGAATCGATAAACTTCAGTTGTAGATTGTTTATTGATTAAACACGTCGAAAATAATCAGTATTTATTTTAAAATTATTCTATTTAATCGCTATGTCGTTTAATTGCATTGTTAAAGAATTAAAATTCGTTTGTTGTTTTCTTCTTAATCACAATAGAAACGGTATTTTAGCAAGCCAGATTTAATCCATTTCTTTAAGATTTGAATTAAAACCATCAGAGCAGAATGTTTAATGAGCAAAACAAGCCTTCAAATGGTAAGAAGCATAATTGAATCTGTTTAACTAAAATTTCTGAAATATATTTTGCATCAATTACATTGTTTGTCATGCAAAGTTTCAAACAAAAATCGGAAATCGCATTATAAATAAAGCAAGTAAACAATAGCATGTTTACTCACAGATGGTTTAACATATAAAAGCCCGGAAAATAAATAAAGGTTTACTTTAACCCTTTCCATAATGTTATCCAAACGCCCTTGAGCAAATGTAAACCGACTCTTTCGATTTGATAAAGCCTCGTGCAGGAATCCGTCTTGTGATTTAAGGAGTATTTTCGCCCGAGGCAAAATGTTGTAGGTCTGATATAAATCCATGCATACTAAAACAAACTTTGATAAATGAACGAAATCATTATGCATGTAGGCTTCGGTACTGTCGATTAGCAATAATAGACAAACATGTAATTCTTACCATTTGCCGTATTCATTTGGTTTATAACAGAAGCAAAAAATGATTGGATTTATTTAAAAAATAGACAAACCTTATTAAAAGTAATCCGGGTTTCAGTCATCCAGAGCCGAATGATCAGTTGTAATAACTGCGAAATATTTTTTTACAGCTTACCCTGCAGCAATTCTTTTTCAACATGTATTCGCTGTAGTAAAGACTTGAACATATTTAGAAAATTCAATCCGAATATAGACTTAGAAAAATATAAATTTGATACACGAAATCATCACACGTGAACATTTAAGATTTTGGTTACTTATATTTAGTAGTATTTATAGTCATAATAGCAATCAATTCGATTTTTATTAATTTCATTTTAAAATTCGAAAAGTAAGCAGATCAATAACCATCGTGATTATTATAACTGTTAAAGTCGTGACTGCAATCGAAACATATTATCGCAATTATCAAGCAATTTCTCAATTATTTTTCCCAAAATCTGCAAATCGCCAGAGATCGATGTGGCAGGTAAAACTGTCACAGAGACACCGCGTGACATGATGCTTTGTGCGAAACAAAATCCAAAGAATGTTACGCACAGCAATTTATTGACGATGTTAACCGAATTATTATCAATGCACCATCTCTTGAAAAATGTAGACTAAAAGACAATGTACGAGGTTTTTTGGAAATATTTGTGACTTTTTGTTTCATGTAAAATTTAAATTTAACTTTTGAGCGAAGGACATTTTTTATTAACTGTTTTTTCGCGTTTAACTATTAAACAGGCAAAAACTGTCACGCCGAAACCTCAATGGTCGACGACCTGAACGCGCTTAGAAACAGCGGACGCAACTGCCACAGTTGCCATTTCTCTGGTGTTCGTTTTTTGATACCTGTTTGCCTTTCAGAAAAAAGTGGGATTTCGGATTCCGGCAATAATGGGATTGTGTCGGTATCCGCTGTAGCTAGATGTCTACTGACGGGGGTTTAGTTATTATGGTGGACAGTCACAAGGGGGGCATTGGGATGTTCGGAGGCTCGGATGACGTAAAGGTTTGGTTTTCGGTAGGGTTCTGTACTCTAAGAGGGGTTAAACTTCTTAGGGACTCCAGGTGGGTGTACCGGCCGGTGTCTGCGTGCCAAATCGCCGATTGATATGTGGTAGATTTGCAGCTGCGGTCATAGTTTGTCGTCTGTCGATCGTAGGCCCGTCCGAGGTGTAAACGAGCCAGGTTGTGGGTATTGCGTAGGTCTTTTTGCACTTTAAGAATAGCATCTCGTGGCTTAAACTAAGGGCGGGCGGGAGCCGTGTTGAACATGTCGGCTGGGATTCTCATTTTGCGACCAGTAAATATCTTAAAGGAGAAGAATCCGGTGGATGAATGAATGGTAGACCGTTTTGCTAGAAGGCAGCGACCTAGGTGAACGTCCCAATCGTGTGAGTTGTTATTCAGGACGAAACTCTTGAGGAAGTCGAGTTGTGTATTATTGGTCCTTTCCACTTGGCCGTTGCCTTGGGGGTGTCCGGGGGTTGGTGCGCGTCTTGTGGGCGCCTAGCAAGGTGCAGAAATGGCTGAAAACTGCGCTCTCGAAGTTTGATCCTTGGTCGCTGTGGATACTGTCAGGGACACCGTGTTGTGAGACCCAACGGTTCAAGAATGTGAAAGCGACCGTCTCCGCTTCTTGATTCGGGAGTGCTTCTGCTTCAGCCGCTTTGGTAAAGTAGTCTTCCATGACAAAGATGTACCGGTTGCCGAGCTCTGTCAGCGGAAGTAGGGCGATGACGTCGATTCCAATGCGTTCTCCTAGGGATCCGACAGGCATTGATTGGAGCGGAGCGATGGGGTTGGCATTGGGGCCCTTACAACTGGCACACGGGGTACAGGTCCTGCAGAACGATATCCTGCAAGATTACAAACAATCTCAAACGTCCTGAAAAAAACTTGCTGCAAGTTAGAAGGTCGCTCAACTGTTAACAAAAAAGAAAAAAAGCGAACTCTGATTGTAAATGCGTCTTGGACCGGAGGCCGCTGAGAAAATCGAGAAAGTTGCTTTTGCAAAATTACACAATGTCTCGCCGAATCATCCGATTTTAAAAAGCGAATTCGTGAAAATTTGGAAACTGAAGTCGAATGAAGGATGCTGTGGTCTCTTCAAATCGATGAATGTACTGATATCTGCGGAAAAGCTCAGCTTCTTGCGTTCGTCCGCTTCATTAAAAATGATAAATTCATAAATGAATTTCTTTTTTTGCGATGAACTAGAAGACATTTTTGATTTGGTGAACAAAAATGTTTTGCTTTTCAACTTGATTTTAGAGAACTGCGTCAGTGTGTGAACTGTGGATGTTCTTCTATGCGAGGAAATCATAAATGAATTCGTCACGCTCACTCTTCAACTCTAGAGTCTAGACTTGTCGCAAAACACAGTTTGAGTACCACGGGTCTAGACTCTTGTCGAAGAGAAACGAGAGACCTCAGAATATGGAGTTTATTGCACTTATCATCAGGGGCACATGGTTAAAGGCATCGCGAAAGACCGTAAGTTAGCTGACAATGATACGGCAAGGTCCACGAAACGAAACATTTCTTAATTGTGTAGCAAATCAGGCCGTTAATCGTTCGTGTTGTGCGATACAAGTTATTTTTATCAATGCACGTTTGTTACAACAAAATGGTTCTATCATTTTGTGGTGATTTGCGATGACAGAATCCTAAAGGCAAATAAAATTGTCAAAAAAAAATGCCCGTTTTATAATAAAAAAATGGCAATGGTCCAAAATACGGCCAAAAATTGGTTAACAAACAGATCACCCCAACAGGTATACGGTATCCCGACAATTAAATGTCCAGTACAACACAAGGTGAAGAGACACAGTCAAACCTACAGGTTATCAAAATAATCGGTCGCTTACGACCAAATCAATTACGCACATTTTTTTCTATTAATAACACAAATATATGTCGTAAAATCTGGAAACGGCACTTTCACTTAACATTTTCTGAAACATTGGCTTTGAATTTTAATACTTCATAACAAAATAGATGAGCCCTATTTTATATGATTTCCTTAGTGCTGGATTTTCCTCCAAACAGAATGCGCCGATTGGACATCCAAAAATCAGATTCGAAGCCTATACGAGTACAAATGCTTCAGATGTCTTTATAAATTACGTTCTTAACAAACGAAAAAATAAGGCCACAGTCGTAATATGTAATTGTGTGTGAATTAATCCTTCACTGGAGATGATAGACGCTTCGGTATAAGCTTCGTTTAATTAGAGTGTGGGAATAAAGAAAGATTTTTATGGTTTTGGAATACTAGCAGTGGCAAAGGGCACTCATGTTAGAACTCCATTGTGAGACATTGAATAATACAAATGGATCATTCATGCTTCATAAGCGTAAAGAATCCCAAATGTTTGAGTTTTTAAATTTACATACGGAAATAATTATGATTGATGCAGGTCAAATTTTCAGAAATTCAATAAAACCATAAATGAATATTGCAAACGCGTAATCGCCGTCTTTGAACGGCACGAAATAAGACCTCGCTAATATTTAACTTGCCTTGGATACAAAAATATGTTACTCTTTAAACGCAATTTGACCTTAAAATGTAGCGTTGAATGATTTTTAAATTGGGAGAAAAATTATGCTTCTATGACAAACTATTGACTTTTAATAGTTGGCTTCTTTTGTTAAGATGCGACGCAATGCGTTTTTTAAACGTTTTCTTCGTGAGCAGAAAAGTAATATTTACTTTATGGTAGGGAATCCCATATTGATCCAGTAAACGTACATTCCAAGCTTATCTGAGGCCATTAGATGCACAAATAATTGCTCAGTTTTATTGTTTGGCGCATACTCTTTTACTCTACCAGTACAAAACGTAGAGATTTGCAGTTTTGCATTCCGCAATTTTTTTTACAAACAGATTTTGATTAAATATAAGGTTTAAAGAATGGCTGTTTAAGCCATAACCAATAGCTGCAAAAATACATACACCAAAGTAATTTTATATGTGTCAATCAATCGAAATTTTGAAAATGTGCTAAAGCGGAAGAAAAGTGAGAAAACACTGCATTTGGGTTTAAATACTTCATAAAAATAAGATGAGATATTCTCAATATGTTTTCCTTCGTTCTGAATTAGCCTCCAAGCAACATTCGCCTATTAGACATCCAGAAATCAGATTCGCAGCCAAAACGAGCATAAATGCTTCAGATTTCTTGACATATGACGCTCTTAACTAACTAAAAATACAAACAACGTCGTAATATTTTATTGTATGTGATTTAATCCTTCGCTTAAGATGATAGACGCTTTAGTTAAAGCTTCATTTAATTAAAGTGTGGGAATAAATAAAGATTCACATGGTTTTGAAATACTACCAGTCACAGAAAAGACACTCATGTGTGAACTCGATTGTAAGACCTTAAATAATAATGATAGAATAATCATATATGCTTCATAGAGTTGAAGAATACTTAATCTTTTAGTATTTAAATTAAAATACGAAAACATTTATGATTGATGCAGGTAAAATATTCAGAAATTCAATAAAACCATAAATGAATATAGCAAAAGCGAAATCGCCGCTTTTGAACGGCATCAAATAAGACTTCGATAATATTAAACTTGCCTTGGATATAAAAATATGTTACTCTTTAAAAGCAATTTTACCTTAAAATGTAGCGTTCAATGATTTTTAAATTTGGACAAATAAATACGCTTCTATGACAAACTATTTGCTTTAAAAAGTTGGCTTCTTTTGTTGAGATGCGACGCAGTCCGTTTCTTTAAACTATCTGCTGTAAATATTTTGATCAATATACTGCGTCGTTGGGAAGTTCCGTGACGCAAAAAAGCTACACCCACACACCAATATTTAACCTGGGTTTAATTTTAAACAACTTTGCAATGGGAAATGCGATAATGGTATTTGTTAAAATTGCGAAAAAGAAAAAAATTATCTGTTTCACAAAATTAATTAAAAATTAACATCCAAGCAGTCGCGCCAGAAGAGACACAGTCAAACCTACAGGTTATCAAAATAATCGGTCGCTTACGACCAAATCAATTACGCACACTTTTTTCTATTAATAACATAAATATTTGTAGTAAAATATGGAAACGGAACTTTCACTTCACATTTTCTGAAACATTTGCTTTGGATTTAAATACTTCATAAAAAATAGATGAGCCCTATTTTATATGATTTTCTTTAGTGCTGGATTTTCCTCCAAACAGAATGCGCCAATTAGACATCCAAAAATCAGATTCGCAGCCTATACAAGTACAAATGCTTCAGATGTCTTAATAAATTACGTTCTTAACAAACAAAAAAATACGGACACAGTCGTAATATGTAATTGTGTGTGAAGTAATCCTTCACTGGAGATGATAGACGCTTCGGTATAAGCTTCGTTTAATTCGAGTGTGGGAATAAAGAAAGATTTTTATGGTTTTGGAATACTACTATTCACAAAAGGCACTCAGTTTAGAACTCGATTGTGAGACCTTGGATAATACAAATGGAGTAATCATTTATGCTTCATAATAGTAAAGCATACTAAATCTTTTAGTATTTAAATAAACATACGAAACAATTTATGATTGATGCACGTAACAGTTAAAGAAATTCAATAGAACCATAAATAAATGAAGCAAAGGCGTAATCGCCGTCTTTGAACGGAACCAAATAAGACTTCGATAATAGTTAACTTGCCTTGGATACAAAAATATGTTACTCTTTCAAAGCAATTCGACCTTAAAATGAAGCGTTCAATGATTTTTAAATTCGAAAAATAAATACGCTTCTATGACAAAACTTTTTGCTTAAAATAGTTGACTTCTTTTGTGAAGATGCGACGACGTCCGTTTCTTCGAACTATCCGCTGTAAATATTCTGATAAATATACTGCGTCGTTAGGAAGTTTCGTGACGCAAAAAAAGCAACACCCGTTTTTTTTGCGATGAACTGAAGACCACGACGAATTGAGATGACATTTTTGATTTGATCAACACAAATGTTTTGCTTTTGAACTTGAATGCTGAGAACTGCGTCAGTGTGTGTACTGATAGATGCCCTTCTATGCAAGAAAATCATAAAAGAATTCGTCACGCTCACTCTTCAAGTCTAGAGTCTAGACTTGTCGCGACATACAGTTTGTAGTACCACGGGTCTAGACTCTTGTCAACGGGCGAAGAGAAACGAGAGACTTCAGAATTTTGAGTTTATTGTACTTATCATCAGAGGCACATGGTTGAAGGCATCGCGAAAGACCGTACGTCAGCTGACAATGATACGGCGAAGTCCACGAAACGAAACATTTCTTAATTGTGTTGCAAATAAGGCCGTTAATCTTTCGTGTTGTTCGATACAAGTATTTTTTATCGACGCAGGTTTGTTACAACAAAATTTTTCTATCATTTTGTGGGTTTTTGCGATGACAGAATCTCAACTTAAGATAAGGAAAAGCAAACAAATTATCAAAAAAACAATGCCCGTTTTATAATTAAACCGATCACTACAACGGATATACGGTATCCCGAAAATTAAATGTCCAGTACGACACAACGTGTGAAAAATTCATTGCAGGAGCCAAAGTCACTGTACTATTATGTTATTTTTAACACGTAATTTTTACTCAAATAATATTACTAGTCATCATACAAAATACTTTTTTTCTCTCAAGAGGCGCATGGTAAATAATTGTTGTCAATCTGATATAATGCAATTCTTCCTCGTCGATTTACTAGAAAACCGAATATTTTATGGACGTTGGGTTTCCTAATAGATTCATTCTCATTTTTTCTATTCCTTTTGCGGTTCCGATTTTACACTGGTTTTATGAACGAGACATTGTGTCTCTAAAGGCTTTGCATAAATACAACAATGGTTTGCATTTCAGCCTTCCCTGGAAGTACGCATCTGAACACCTAGACTAAGAAAAATGAACTCATCCATGTCTAAAAGAATATATAATTTTATTGCACAATCTTTATAATTCAACTAAAACCTTCGTGTCTATGTAATTTAAAAACATCATTTTATGGAGGTAGCTCGAATATGTCTGATAAAGAAGTGCACACTTCTTAATAAGTTGATGCATCGGTTGATCTATGATATACTTTGTAGGCATCTGTTTTTACATTTTCTTCGAGTGACAATCTGGGTTATATTAAAGAATACTAACGTTGATCTCATTTAGAACCGATGCATTTTAAAACTTTATATTTATTCAACTTTGCTTCAACATAAGAAAGGAGCAGTCGTACCACCTTTCAGCATCACAATCTGTTGGCTTGAACACCCATTAAGAAAGTTGAATTCTGTCTATCGTAAAACAGATGGAAATGCAAATGATTGGGCAAAATGTTCTGTGATAGAAATGAACGTTTGTCATTATGTACGAAGTAAACGAATGTTTACGAAACATTTTATGAGACAGTAATATCTGAACACATCTTCACTAGAAAACAACAAGAAATAACACCTGCATTCTTAAGAAGAGAATTGTTTATTTTCGTGTTAACGAGGTCGTTTTAACGGCACGTTGGACATATATCAAAAAATAATTGTGGTGTCGATTTTATTATGATTTGCACCACGACACCCCAACAAGCATAATAAAAGCCTTCCAAAATAATTAGATCCATAGTATGCTCGCGACTTTAAAATTACAACCCATTCTAAAGAAATAAGCCAAATACAAAAAAACGGAAGTTTAATTTATGTATTTCCGATGAACATTCAGACAAATTAAAATTTAAATAAAACTTTAATGACATACTATTAACCCATTACAAAAAAACATATCTTCGTATATTAACTATTTTATTGAACGAGCCATCGCAGTTTGCTTAAAATATTATTAGGAAGGTGAAAGAGGGTTGAGGTTTATAGCTCAGTAGCATATTAAAAAGGAAAATTGAATCAGAATACATCTGAACGAGAAAAAGGTAACATTGTGTGCGAGGCAGCAGCTCTTGTGGTTTACTCGAAGGTGTGTACCATCACGTGGATCATTTCTTTTTCTGTCTTCACTTTGAATTCAACCTCATCCGCGATTGCTTTTCCATGAACGTGCAACATTCGTTCTGTTAAATAGTAAGGTAATTAGCAAAACATTAAATGGTTCAAGAAATGGTAAACAAAATTACCGATGCTCGTTTGGTTTATGCATAGACCACGCCCGGTCGTGCAATAAGTTTGTTTAAAATAGTTACTGTAAAAATCGCGTTCGTTTTCGTAGGCTCGATGCAGTGTCTAGAAGAAAGTAAGCTATAGTTCTCATCGACAAATACTGGTAAGGAAATAAAATTACAATCTTTGCGTCTCCTGGGACGGGAAGGACGATATCGAAGTCGGGCGTGTCGCCAGGAGCCATTCGAACCGCATGCGGCCTTGTGCATGTTTTGTTCGGGAAACATGGAGGCTCTGCCAAAATAGAAGATTTATGTCAATGTATTTTCATTTACAATATTCACAACAGGTCAATTTACCAGTGTCGTTGCCACTGTAAACCATTGTGAAGAACTCTTTGCCGTTAGCGATGAATTTAAACCATCTCGGGTGTATTTTTGTCGATGACTTGCCATAAGATTGAATGCGTCTAATAGCTGGAACGAAAAATGATCCGATTTAATAATGTGTGATTGAAGTATAATGCTTAAAATAAACCAAGATTACCCTTTTTTTCAGCACAGAGTTTATCTTTGCAAGTTCCAGGTAACTCGGGATGTTGTGCAATGGACTAGAACAAGTTCGGTTAAGCTTTGGTAGAATTCATACTGATATAGGTTCCTGCAAAATCTGTTTGTAGTCCACCATGGTATCGATTGCTGTTTCTTGAGTGCAAACTCTACCAATGCAATTTAACGCATTGTATTCACAGTAAACAGCCGATAAACCTAACATAAATTCAGTTAACCTACACAAAAATAAGATTCATACTGAACAGTAGAACAAAAATAAATTTCGTCATAATCATCGAAACAATAAACGCAATGCAGAACGAGTATTCGTGCTCAATTTATACTCTAGCCGAAAATACACACCTGTGAAAGTCATTTCCTATTGGTGTAATTCGGAGCAGCAATCAAGTACAAGCAATCGTTGGGAAGTTCCGTGACGCAAAAAAACTACACCCACACAGTTATGTTTAACTTGGGTTTAATTTTAAACAACGTTGCAATGGGAAATACGATAATGGTATTTGTTAAAATAGTGAAAAAGAAAACAATTATCTGTTGAACAAAATTAATTAAAAATTAACATCTACGTAGTCGCGCCAGAAGAGACACAGTCAAACCTACAGGTTATCAAAATAATCGGTCGCTTACGACCAAATCAATTACGCACATTTTTTTCTATTAATAACACAAATATATGTCGTAAAATCTGGAAACGGCACTTTCACTTAACATTTTCTGAAACATTGGCTTTGAATTTTAATACTTCATAACAAAATAGATGAGCCCTATTTTATATGATTTCCTTAGTGCTGGATTTTCCTCCAAACAGAATGCGCCGATTGGACATCCAAAAATCAGATTCGAAGCCTATACGAGTACAAATGCTTCAGATGTCTTTATAAATTACGTTCTTAACAAACGAAAAAATAAGGCCACAGTCGTAATATGTAATTGTGTGTGAATTAATCCTTCACTGGAGATGATAGACGCTTCGGTATAAGCTTCGTTTAATTAGAGTGTGGGAATAAAGAAAGATTTTTATGGTTTTGGAATACTAGCAGTGGCAAAGGGCACTCATGTTAGAACTCCATTGTGAGACATTGAATAATACAAATGGATCATTCATGCTTCATAAGCGTAAAGAATCCCAAATGTTTGAGTTTTTAAATTTACATACGGAAATAATTATGATTGATGCAGGTCAAATTTTCAGAAATTCAATAAAACCATAAATGAATATTGCAAACGCGTAATCGCCGTCTTTGAACGGCACGAAATAAGACCTCGCTAATATTTAACATGCCTTGTATACAAAAATATGTTACTCTTTAAACGCAATTTGACCTTAAAATGTAGCGTTTAATGATTTTTAAATTGGGAGAAAAATTATGCTTCTATGACAAACTATTGACTTTTAATAGTTGGCTTCTTTTGTTAAGATGCGACGCAATGCGTTTTTTTAAACGTTTTCTTCGTGAGCAGAAAAGTAATATTTACTTTATGGTAGGGAATCCCATATTGATCCAGTAAACGTACATTCCAAGCTTATCTGAGGCCATTAGATGCACAAATAATTGCTCAGTTTTATTGTTTGGCGCATACTCTTTTACTCTACCAGTACAAAACGTAGAGATTTGCAGTTTTGCATTCCGCAATTTTTTTAACAAACAGATTTTTATTAAATATAAGGTTCAAAGAATGGCTGTTTAAGCCATAACCAATAGCTGCAAAAATACATACACCAAAGTAATTTTATATGTGTCAATCAATCGAAATTTTGAAAATGTGCTAAAGCGGAAGAAAAGTGAGAAAACACTGCATTTGGGTTTAAATACTTCATAAAAATAAGATGAGATATTCTCAATATGTTTTCCTTCGTTCTGAATTAGCCTCCAAGCAACATTCGCCTATTAGACATCCAGAAATCAGATTCGCAGCCAAAACGAGCATAAATGCTTCAGATTTCTTGACATATGACGCTCTTAACTAACTAAAAATACAAACAACGTCGTAATATTTTATTGTATGTGATTTAATCCTTCGCTTAAGATGATAGACGCTTTAGTTAAAGCTTCATTTAATTAAAGTGTGGGAATAAATAAAGATTCACATGGTTTTGAAATACTACCAGTCACAGAAAAGACACTCATGTGTGAACTCGATTGTAAGACCTTAAATAATAATGATAGAATAATCATATATGCTTCATAGAGTTGAAGAACACTTAATCTTTTAGTATTTAAATTAACAAACGAAAACATTTATGATTGATGCAGGTAAAATATTCAGAAATTCAATAAAACCATAAATGAATATAGCAAAAGCGAAATCGCCGCTTTTGAACGGCATCAAATAAGACTTCGATAATATTAAACTTGCCTTGGATATAAAAATATGTTACTCTTTAAAAGCAATTTTACCTTAAAATGTAGCGTTCAATGATTTTTAAATTTGGACAAATAAATACGCTTCTATGACAAACTATTTGCTTTAAAAAGTTGGCTTCTTTTGTTGAGATGCGACGCAGTCCGTTTCTTTAAACTATCTGCTGTAAATATTTTGATCAATATACTGCGTCGTTGGGAAGTTCCGTGACGCAAAAAAGCTACACCCACACACCAATATTTAACCTGGGTTTAATTTTAAACAACTTTGCAATGGGAAATGCGATAATGGTATTTGTTAAAATTGCGAAAAAGAAAAAAATTATCTGTTTCACAAAATTAATTAAAAATTAACATCCAAGCAGTCGCGCCAGAAGAGACACAGTCAAACCTACAGGTTATCAAAATAATCGGTCGCTTACGACCAAATCAATTACGCACATTTTTTCTATTAATAGCACAAATATTTGTAGTAAAATATGGAAACGGAACTTTCACTTCACATTTTCTGAAACATTTGCTTTCGATTTAAATACTCCATAAAAAATAGATGAGCCCTATTTTATATGATTTTCTTTAGTGCTGGATTTTCCTCCAAACAGAATGCGCCAATTAGACATCCAAAAATCAGATTCGCAGCCTATACAAGTACAAATGCTTCAGATGTCTTAATAAATTACGTTCTTAACAAACAAAAAAATACGGACACAGTCGTAATATGTAATTGTGTGTGAAGTAATCCTTCACTGGAGATGATAGACGCTTCGGTATAAGCTTCGTTTAATTCGAGTGTGGGAATAAAGAAAGATTTTTATGGTTTTGGAATACTACTATTCACAAAAGGCACTCAGTTTAGAACTCGATTGTGAGACCTTGGATAATACAAATGGAGTAATCATTTATGCTTCATAATAGTAAAGCATACTAAATCTTTTAGTATTTAAATAAACATACGAAACAATTTATGATTGATGCACGTAACAGTTAAAGAAATTCAATAGAACCATAAATAAATGAAGCAAAGGCGTAATCGCCGTCTTTGAACGGAACCAAATAAGACTTCAATAATAGTTAACTTGCCTTGGATACAAAAATATGTTACTCTTTCAAAGCAATTCGACCTTAAAATGAAGCGTTCAATGATTTTTAAATTCGAAAAATAAATACGCTTCTATGACAAAACTTTTTGCTTAAAATAGTTGACTTCTTTTGTGAAGATGCGACGACGTCCGTTTCTTCGAACTATCCGCTGTTAATATTCTGATAAATATACTGCGTCGTTAGGAAGTTTCGTGACGCAAAAAAAGCAACACCCGTTTTTTTTGCGATGAACTGAAGACCACGACGAATTGAGATGACATTTTTGATTTGATCAACACAAATGTTTTGCTTTTGAACTTGAATGCTGAGAACTGCGTCAGTGTGTGTACTGATAGATGCCCTTCTATGCAAGAAAATCATAAAAGAATTCGTCACGCTCACTCTTCAAGTCTAGAGTCTAGACTTGTCGCGACATACAGTTTGTAGTACCACGGGTCTAGACTCTTGTCAACGGGCGAAGAGAAACGAGAGACTTCAGAATTTTGAGTTTATTGTACTTATCATCAGAGGCACATGGTTGAAGGCATCGCGAAAGACCGTACGTCAGCTGACAATGATACGGCGAAGTCCACGAAACGAAACATTTCTTAATTGTGTTGCAAATAAGGCCGTTAATCTTTCGTGTTGTTCGATACAAGTATTTTTTATCGACGCAGGTTTGTTACAACAAAATTTTTCTATCATTTTGTGGGTTTTTGCGATGACAGAATCTCAACTTAAGATAAGGAAAAGCAAACAAATTATCAAAAAAACAATGCCCGTTTTATAATTAAACCGATCACTACAACGGGTATACGGTATCCCGAAAATTAAATGTCCAGTACGACACAACGTGTGAAAAATTCATTGCAGGAGCCAAAGTCACTGTACTATTATGTTATTTTTAACACGTAATTTTTACTCAAATAATATTACTAGTCATCATACAAAATACTTTTTTTCTCTCAAAAGGCGCATGGTAAATAATTGTTGTTAATCTGATATAATGCAATTCTTCCTAGTCGATTTACTATGAAAACCGAATATTTTATAGACGTTGGGTTTCCTAATAGATTCATTCTCATTTTTTCTATTCCTTTTGCGGTTCCGATTTTACACTGGTTTTATGAACGAGACATTGTGTCTCTAAAGGCTTTGCATACATACAACAATGGTTTGCATTTCAGCCTTCCCTGGAAGTACGCATCTGAACACCTAGACTAAGAAAAATGAACTCATCCATGTCGAAAAGAATATATAATTTTACTGCACAATCTTTATAATTCAACTAAACGTTCGTGTCTTATGTAATTTTAAAAAAAATCATTTTATGGAGGTGACTCGAATATGTCTGATAAAGAAGTGCACACTTCTTAATAAGTTGATGCATCGGTTCATCTATGTTAGTAGGCATCTGTTTTTTACATTTTCTTCGACACAATCTGGGTTATATTAAAGAATACAGGCGTTGTCTCACGAAGAACCGATGCATTTTAAAACTTTATATTTATTCAACTTTGCTTCAACATAAGAAAGGAGCAGTCTACCACCTTTCAGCACCACAATCTGTTGGCTTGAACACCTATTAAAAAAGTTGAATTCTGTTATCGTAAAGCAGATGGAAATGCAAATGATTGGGCAAAATGTTCTGTGATAGAAATGAACGTTTGTCATTATGTACGAAGTAAACGAATGTTTACGAAACATTTTATGAGACAGTAATATTGTGATAGTATTGTATATAGGGTAGAATAAACCCTGAATGGAGAATAGACGAATAGTCTGTAATACCGGTGTAACTCTGAAAGCCAACCGAGACCCTTGACGAATAGAACACGTGCAGCAACGATAATTCGTATTCAAAAGTGTAACGTACAATATACGTTAGTATAGTAAAACACAATTAATAGGTATAGTTAGCAATCACCACATCCACCTGGGTGCAGCAGCTTCGATAGCATGCGGTAGTTGACCGGCGATTTCAAACCCAACCGCTCCGAGCGCCGAGGTAGAGCTTGCGAGCTTTGGTCTGAAATGGATGGAGTCGTATAAGCCGGATCAGGTGGATCAGAAGAATTGTAATGAATAACAGTCACGGCTGGTTCCGAAGGATGGGAATCCATAACCGGCATAGATGGTTCATCGAATCGGATTTGATCGACATGCCGACGATGACTTGATAAATTAGTGACATCGAGGATAGTAACCATACAATTTCCACTTCTTCCTAGAATATGACCTCGAGACGGTCGAAAATCATTCCTTTTGAAAAAGGTAATGGCTCCCATAATAGAGCGTAATTGACTGCAATTCGACGGGGACTGCATTTCCACCAAAGAATTCAGTCTTTTCTTGTCTGGGTAAAAACCAGACTTATCAACAGTAAACCAGAGGCAATCCAAGCTTTGGACAGCAAATTTGCATTTCGACGGATTAACCGCCACATTGTACTCTACAAAGAGTCGGAATAGCTGGAGGAGTCTCTCGTCATGATCATGCCTGCTGACACAATTGTCATCTTGATAAACTTCATTACCATTAAGGCCATCCAATATGCCATTAATGCAATCCTGGAAAATAGCCGGGGCGACATTTAGCCCAGAAGGTAGAAAGTTGTACCTGAATAACCCAAAGGGTGTATTAATAACTGTCAGCAAACTGGATTCGTCATCCAGTTGACTCTGTAAGTAGGCATCTTTTGTATCAATTTTGGAGAAGACACTCGACCCGTTATAATCACCACATATCATGGGTGTACAACCGTCAGATTGTATTGGTGTCACAATGGGAGTGGTCCATTGTGAACAGCTCACTGGAGTCAGTATATTACGCTCCATCAATTTGACTTTGGGAATTATCAGTCCACCAGTCACTCTGGTGCACTTTTTGACCAGATCTTTGAACTCGGAATCAACTGCCGGTGATGAATTGAAATTCAGTTGAAACTTGAACTGCTTCATGACGGTCAAACCAATAATAGCTGGACCCGTCGCCGACACCAAGAATTTGCATAGGAATTTGGTGCCGTCTCGTATAATATTGATCATACAGAAGCCAAGGATTTTCAGTGAATGACCAGTGATACCAATAATCAACTGGTCGGTCTTCTGTATACGAGGACAAGGACAGAACTTCTTTAATGCATGCATAGGAATGAGTGATTCCACACTCCCAGTATCAACAATAAAGGACATCTTTTTGCCATGCGAATTCGTAAGTTCCTTGGAAATATGGCTACCACTCTGACTGCAAGAACTCATCAGAGCCATATCGGATATATTGTCGTCTGAATCGTTAGTAATCGCACAAACCTTGGATTTGCAGACCGACTTGATGTGGCCTATTTTGCCACAATTATAGCATTTCGCATCACGGAATTTACATTGCTCCCGTGAATGCAATTTGCCACACGAATGACAAGTATGCAATGAATTATCAGTTTTCGTTTTGCGATTTTTGAATATCGGCGTGTTTGGTCTCCTTGGGATATTTATGGAGTGAAACACTGGATCTGGAATATGAGAAATATTGATAATATTCGAGACATCTTCGAATTGCATGCATATAGCACGAGCACTTTGGAATGTAGGATTTTTAAGCAATAGTAATTGTCTTTGGAGATTTGTATCATTGATGCCTGCAATTAAACGGTCGCGCAATTGCGTGTCTAACTGAGCTTCAAAGTTGCATTTTGCTGCCTGGGTCTGAAGTAGAAGTATGAAATCTCGAATTTTTTGGTCGGATTTTCGCATAATAGTATGGAATATGCTTCGTTCAGCAGCCTCAAAAGCTATAGGCTGAACATGCTGAATAATAGCTTCCTGGATCTTGGCAAGTGGCATTTTAATAGGAATATCCGGATAAACCAAGTTTTTCACCAGAGCATAAGCATCTTTTCCAATTGCATTCAGAAAATAAGCAGCTTTCTTTTCTTCAGCGAGATTATCTTGGGTAAAAGCCCAAATTTCGAAACGCTCAATATAGTCTGATACTTCTCTTGAAGTTGCATTAACTGATAAGAATTCCAGGTTCATTTTTGACATAGTTGCGACGCCAAATGTGATAGTATTGTATATAGGGTAGAATAAACCCTGAATGGAGAATAGACGAATAGTCTGTAATACCGGTGTAACTCTTAAAGCCAACCGAGACCCTTGACGAATAGAACACGTGCAGCAACGATAATTCGTATTCAAAAGTGTAACGTACAATATACGTTAGTATAGTAAAACACAATTAATAGGTATAGTTAGCAATCACCACAAATATCTGAACACATCTTAACTAGAAAACAACAAGAAATAACACCTGCATTCTTAAGAAGAGAATTGGTTATTTTCGTGTTAACGAGGTCGTTTTAACGTCACGTTGGACATATATCAAAAAATAATTGTGGTGTCGATTTTATTATGATTTGCACCA
>JAPUBX010004017.1:77470-93209 GCA_028672205.1 Proteocephalus fallax | reverse complement strand
GAACAAGAGCCGACGCCTCCCACTACTGTTAATTCCCCTCGACCTCGCTTAAACGATTCTGTTACTATTCGATCCTCCGCCTCTTATGTCGTTCCGTTATCTACCGCAATAAACGCTATGGTTTACACTGGTGACAGCATCGGCGGGATACAAAGTACCTGTGCCGAGGGATCGACACTCATCCAAAACCTTACCCAGGAGAATGGTGACTTCGAACTTCCCCGTTTGAGAACGAAGGACAACATCCAGCGCTTTGTCGAAGCGCAGACAAAGGAATCGAGCGTTGGCGAGGAGGAGCCAGCCCCCCAAAACCGCCGCCGTATTGAAACACCGGGTAAAGTTTTGAGGCCAGAACCAACACCGTGTGAGTTTCCCCGTACTCCTATACCTGGTTATCATTTATGTCCTAGACTAACTGATTCTAGAGTTGTACAAATCGGGACGGTTAAGATAGATTTTACTGAACCAACCGACAAGTCCCAGGAGGACGTCGTCGAAGGTGAAAAGGGTACTACGTGGTTGCCTAACGTCAGGCCTGATCGTCTTAAGAAGAAGGCCGTCAAGGCCAGACGAGCCATCGTGCACGCCAAAAACGGACACCGCGTTTTCCTAAGAACGCACGAAACATCCCGTTATAGGATAGTAACAAGTAGCTACGCCCGATACGTGGAAGAACCGGGGACGAGTCCGGGGCCCCCACCACTTGTGCATCTCAGGGTTCACTTAGGAACATGGGCCTAGCTGAGGGAAAGGGGGGTAGACGAACCCCACCTAGAATTCATTATAAATGAAACACGAAATAAACTTTTGTCGAATTTTAGTCATTTTTTTTGGAACCGCCACTTAAATATCGATTTTGTTTTTACCGTAGGCGGACGGGTCTGAACCCTCGTGCGAAATGCGGGGGGGGTTCCAGTCGTGTACCCTGCTAACTGTGCGCCATATCGATTTTTTTACGGGTGCACGTCGAGTGCATACCCTGAGGGGGGGGTTTCGCCTAAGGGGGAGGTGGGAACCCAGACTGAAATAAAGTAGTAAATGAATAGAAAATTTTATATTTTTGTATATACATGTATAACGAATACTTTCCACTACAGCACCAACGAACCCCTAGGTTGAAGCTTCGGCAGATGACGATACCCTCTACGACGAACGCTCCGGAGAATATTGATCTGCGAAGGAGAGGGGGGGGTCTTGTTTGAGGGGAAGGTGGTGTAGAGTATAGCTATCTTAATTAATTATAAATAAGGTTCTTAATAACCTTTTACCTACTTTAACATAGCTTTGTTAATTCTCGTTTGATTAAGGGTTTTGTTTTAATATCACCGTGCTGAAACGCGGACTTTTTGGATCGTCGTTCACGCTATCGTGAGCTTTGCTTCTCTGTGCAAACTCTCTTTTATAGTAAGAAGAATGCCGAAGCTAATCAAGCAGACGACTAGAAATATCCTGCCTAGAAGGGCCGTTCCATCAAGAATGTCGACTAGTGAACGTCGACCGCCTCCCTCCCCGACCGTCTATAAGGACGATGACGAAACTACGTCAGAAATAGATCAACTCCGCGAAGTGGTTTCCCAACTGGCAGCCTCAGTGTCAGCGCTTATGAACGAGATGCAGAAAAGGAACCAGCCGCCCGTCATCCCTACCTCGGCTAAGGAAACAGAGCCGATGCCCGTTACCCCTGCTCTTGAACAAGAGCCGACGCCTCCCACTACTGTTAATTCCCCTCGACCTCGCTTAAACGATTCTGTTACTATTCGATCCTCCGCCTCTTATGTCGTTCCGTTATCTACCGCAATAAACGCTATGGTTTACACTGGTGACAGCGGCGGGATCGACGCTCATCCAAAACCTTACCCAGGAGAATGGTGACTTCGAACTTCCCCGTTTTGAGAACGAAGGACAACATCCAGCGCTTTGTCGAAGCGCAGACAAAGGAATCGAGCGTTGGCGAGGAGGAGCCAGCCCCCCAAAACCGCCGCCGTATTGAAACACCGGGTAAAGTTTTGAGGCCAGAACCAACACCGTGTGAGTTTCCCCGTACTCCTATACCTGGTTATCATTTATGTCCTAGACTAACTGATTCTAGAGTTGTACAAATCGGGACGGTTAAGATAGATTTTACTGAACCAACCGACAAGTCCCAGGAGGACGTCGTCGAAGGTGAAAAGGGTACTACGTGGTTGCCTAACGTCAGGCCTGATCGTCTTAAGAAGAAGGCCGTCAAGGCCAGACGAGCCATCGTGCACGCCAAAAACGGACACCGCGTTTTCCTAAGAACGCACGAAACATCCCGTTATAGGATAGTAACAAGTAGCTACGCCCGATACGTGGAAGAACCGGGGACGAGTCCGGGGCCCCCACCACTTGTGCATCTCAGGGTTCACTTAGGAACATGGGCCTAGCTGAGGGAAAGGGGGGTAGACGAACCCCACCTAGAATTCATTATAAATGAAACACGAAATAAACTTTTGTCGAATTTTAGTCATTTTTTTTGGAACCGCCACTTAAATATCGATTTTGTTTTTACCGTAGGCGGACGGGTCTGAACCCTCGTGCGAAATGCGGGGGGGGTTCCAGTCGTGTACCCTGCTAACTGTGCGCCATATCGATTTTTTTACGGGTGCACGTCGAGTGCATACCCTGAGGGGGGGGTTTCGCCTAAGGGGGAGGTGGGAACCCAGACTGAAATAAAGTAGTAAATGAATAGAAAATTTTATATTTTTGTATATACATGTATAACGAATACTTTCCACTACAGCACCAACGAACCCCTAGGTTGAAGCTTCGGCAGATGACGATACCCTCTACGACGAACGCTCCGGAGAATATTGATCTGCGAAGGAGAGGGGGGGGTCTTGTTTGAGGGGAAGGTGGTGTAGAGTATAGCTATCTTAATTAATTATAAATAAGGTTCTTAATAACCTTTTACCTACTTTAACATAGCTTTGTTAATTCTCGTTTGATTAAGGGTTTTGTTTTAATATCACCGTGCTGAAACGCGGACTTTTTGGATCGTCGTTCACGCTATCGTGAGCTTTGCTTCTCTGTGCAAACTCTCTTTTATAGTAAGAAGAATGCCGAAGCTAATCAAGCAGACGACTAGAAATATCCTGCCTAGAAGGGCCGTTCCATCAAGAATGTCGACTAGTGAACGTCGACCGCCTCCCTCCCCGACCGTCTATAAGGACGATGACGAAACTACGTCAGAAATAGATCAACTCCGCGAAGTGGTTTCCCAACTGGCAGCCTCAGTGTCAGCGCTTATGAACGAGATGCAGAAAAGGAACCAGCCGCCCGTCATCCCTACCTCGGCTAAGGAAACAGAGCCGATGCCCGTTACCCCTGCTCTTGAACAAGAGCCGACGCCTCCCACTACTGTTAATTCCCCTCGACCTCGCTTAAACGATTCTGTTACTATTCGATCCTCCGCCTCTTATGTCGTTCCGTTATCTACCGCAATAAACGCTATGGTTTACCCTTTTTAGACGCGTATGTCGTAAAAAGGTTAAGTGGGTTAAGTTAACGTCGAACCTCGAGCCACGACAGCCCCATTTGGACTCGAGCCAAGGGTTGCTAATATGTGGGGGGCACATTTAGATTTCTTATTCATAAATATTTTCTATATTACTGACATAACTTAACTAAATATTTAATGATGTATTATTGAATTCTATAGTTTTTCAGAAAAATTACGAGCGGTTTTAATTACCTTCTCAGTTAAAATACAGCAATTCTTATTTGATGAATAGCTTTAAAAAACATTTAAAAGAAAACAATCTTGAGTTTTTAGCTTATGATATCATTCGAATAAAATATTTATTGATTAAACTTTCTCTCTATCATTGTAAGTGCCCATATTATAACGGACACATCGATTACTGGTCGCAGCATCACCGAAATTGGAGTTTGTAAAATCGCGTAACCTTGAAAGTAATTAAACAATAAGGTCAATTATTCTGTAATTGTACATGCAATTAATCATTAAATATATTTTTATTCTAAAAGAATTCTATTTATTTATAGTATAAAAAACGCGATCATGCATGGGTACAATTTATTATGTTGAATCCACCGCCAGGACCTATAAATGAAAACGCTAACAATTGTGTCTTTTGTTACTGAGTACGATTATTAATGTTGACTTCCGGATGGGCCTCAGTTTAGTTTAATTATTAGATGCCGAGTTATTGTAGGGTTCAAAATTAAACTGGCCGAGCTTTTGTCAGCCTGCTTAACACGTTTGTTCGCGTGGATACTTGGCAGATACTTTCCATCGATTACGAGAGGGAATTAGCTGATTCAAAATATAATCCATTGCTTTAACTAGCAAGTCTCTAACGTTCTCCATCGCAGCATCATATGCTACCATTGGTAAAAATTTAATATCCTGCGTACATTTGATTAATTTTAAATCTGAAATCTCTTCGACTGCCACAAATGTGTGTCCAGGCTGCCCAGCAGTAGCCGCCAAGCAGTGTGTGTGGACTTCACTAAACCTGAGAAATCCATGCCAAATTCGGTATTTTATTTTCATCCCTCGCTTCCTTTCAGATTACTTCATGACATCAATTCAACACGTATTTCGAAGTGAACCGTTCAAACAAATCAATTCAAAAAGAAAGCAGGACAATCGAACGGGGCCGGCTTTTATTTCCCGCCGTAATGCGGCCCACCTTGCCGACCTCGTGATACTCGACCGGCCTACACAAAAGAATCATGTAGAGGTAGGTTGCATCGGAAGCCGTTTTTAATTTTAAATTCGATTTCTGAATCCAGCCGTTTTTTCACTTCATTTATCGTTGTTCAGAGCCAACGATAATTAAAACCACTAAGCCTTTTTATGACACACGCGTTGAAAAAAAGATAACGAATGAGAACGCAAAATTCAGTATTATCAAAATTGTTTTCTTGATTTAATATTTCAAAATCACAACTTTAAGTCGGTGATCGCGCGTTCGTGGTCGGCATCCTCCCTTCTCCCACACTATGGACCAGTTATGTAGTTACCCGTTATTTTCGCCATAAGCCCCTATTTTGTTCCAACTTCTTAATTAATCGCTTTTCTTCTTCTTCTTTTTAAAGTTTTTTATTCAATCGAAAGTTATATGGAAGACCAATTGATTTTTAAAGGAGAAACGAGTGCATTGAAAATGAAAAAAAATGTTTTAGGTAGGTGGGCACGAAAAAATTCAGAGTTATATTGTTCAATGAAGGTCATTGATTTATCAAAGAGAGAATAGTTTTCTTTAAGTAAGAAACGCGGCGATAGGATCCATTGGTCATTCTGAAAAGTACAAATGGTCTGCAGTGAATGGTAAGCGCTACACCTTTGGGCAAACTTTTAATTGTTTTACTTCTACCGCAGGGGATGTCAAAGTCACTCTTCAAAATTATCAAGCAACTTCTGTGAAATCGCAATTATCATTACATCCAAATACGTTCGGGATGTACCAGTAATTCTGATTTATGAAACCCATAGCCGGATCAAATCTATTGTGCGAACGTGTGTGTTTGTAGTCATTCCCTAGACAAGTCCAATCAATCTCTATTCAAAGCGGCCGATTCGTTACTTTGGGATTGAAGTTTGATTTAAATTTTGTTGACAAACTGCTCTTAGATATGAGGTAATATTGAAGTAAGTGTCGAGTTAAACAAACCTCGCGGCTTAATCCTAAAGGTTGCTCTTGAAGAAGAAGTACAGCGAGTTTTATTTTCGAGCGAAGGCTGGTCGCACAGCATCAGCGAAACATCGTATTCAGTAGATGCGACGAGGTCATTGATTGTGCAGTAGGTTGCTTTTGTGGGTCTTCCGTAATATAAGCATGGTTGCGGGTCGTTTTTGTCAATTGTGTAAAATGGGTTGTTAAGGGTTGGCGCCACGTAAGAGACCCTCCACTTCAACAATATGCTTGAATCGCTTTTGAGGACTATCTTAAAGCCTGCTGGACCTGTGAGAATGAACATTAACTGCAAGTTTAATGATTTGCGTCGGTCGCCACTGCGTTTATTTTTCCGTCTTTTGACGCACACCCTATACAACTCGGACGCAAAAGACAAATAATTGCAATGCGCTTGCCTTTAACGTTGAATTATTTTAAAAAGTAGAATACAACCCAAACCGTAAGTTCTTCTTAAATGACATCTGAATAGTCTTGATTCGCCTGTCTTATAATTTCACGTCAATTTATTTCCTCCCAGAGGAGCATTGCAAATGCCGCGGAGCCCCAAGAGCAACCGAAGAGGGCGCTGATGCATTACCGAACAGTTAAACAACACAGTGACACCTTTTTGAATTAAAGATAATACAGAACCTGGCAGACTCTTAATCGCCAGGCACACGTCGGTTGCCAAGAATGTTTTGGTCACCCAACCGGGGAGTCCAGTAACAGGATTCTAGCAAACATAATGAGATGGATAACGTGCAAAAATCTGGTGAAATTTCAATTAATAAGTCAAATGGGTCTTCTGTAATTCTCAAGCAACCAACTGAAAGTAAATTGATGTAAAAACCGACAAGTTAATCAAATTAATTAACTTCTTGCCTGCCGGAAGAGTCCTCGTGTTTTTGGTAACCTCTCGACTGCAGAGTTTGACTCGAATGCCTTTAAGTTTGTTACATGACTGTAATGATACCACGTAGTCCGTGAAGGCGGCCAGGCCGGCAATGGTGCAGTTTCTGCCATTCGCATCCACCTCGCATGTTCGAGGATTGTTTCCTTTGGTTGAAGCCAAGAAGAGTCTGATGCCGGTCATCTGCGTTGGAGGTGTCCATGTCAATACTACTTTATTATCGTCGATAGGAGTGACTTCGAAGTTTGTAGGGGCTAGTGATATAATCAAATTAACGACGGTGTTTGTTTCACTGCGAGCAAACATATTTATAGGATTCGACAAACTAGTTCATTTCACAAATATGACGAATTCATTATTTTTTGGAAAGTAAGGCCAGCGAATTCAATGGATTGGAAAATTATTTGACGATTTCCACTTATGATGTTACCAGTAATATTGCGGATGCACACTCAAATTTGCCCTGGATTCAAAAGCCTAACCGAATAACAAAACGGGTTTCAGCATCTTTAATAATACAAATAATTATAATTGTCACTCCATCAACCTTGAATTAACAATAAAGTGTACGCACTCGACACATATGGAGTGGTTAACGCGGCCATACGAAAATTCAACAATTGTAACACTTCTGCAGGACTTACTCACTACAACGGCTTCACAACAATATCCTACACCTTACAACCTTCCCCTTAACTGCGTCGACATCAAACTTGTCCCACCCAGCCATCGCTATTTCATGCAACACCTGTCGGGCTGCCTATCGCTCTCACAAATGACGCGGAGGTTGCTTGGAAGTAGTTTCGGCATGATAGCAAGGTCGAAACCTTTTGGCTGTAAAGACCTACCTTCACGAAGAATGCGTTTAACATTCATTATTAAATCATTTTGAATGGTTATCTATCTGGAATATCATCCATAACGAATGGCCTTTGGAAATCAGATGCGAATCACTTGTTGCCAAAAGGGTTGTCAGGTTTTCAGATAGCATTCTCCTTAGAGAAGGTAAACAACTATTTTCCGAACATTGTGCATGCGCGCCGCCCCCAGATTCACCGAAGAGATGAAGGTGGCTGATGCACAATCAAGCACTTTACCAACACAGTGACACGTCCTTGGAACTTAGACTTGTAAAATTACGGAAAGAACCAACCGGAATACTCATAATTGCTAGGATTACAGGCGTACGCCGTTTGTCCCAGGTATGTTTTGAAGCCTAGTGGACCTGTGAGAATGAAAATGGACTGCCAACTGAATCATTTGCGTAGGTCGCCACTGCGTTTATTTTTCCGTCTTTTGACGCACACCCTATACAACTCGGACGCAAAAGACAAATAATTGCAAGGCGCTTGCCTTTAACGTTGAATTATTTTAAAAAGTAGAATACAACCCAAAACGTAAGTTCTTCTAAAATGACATCTGACTAGTCTTGATTCGCCTGTCTTATCATTTCACGTCAATTTATTTCCTCCTAGAGGAGCATTGCAAATGTCGCGGAGCCCCAAGAGCAACAGAAGAGGGCGAAGTCGCTGATGCATCACCGAACAGTTAAACAACACAGTGACACCTTTTTGAATTAAAGATAATACAGAACCTGGCAGACTCTAAATCGCCAGGCACACGTCGGTTGCCAAGAATGTTTTGGTCACTTAACCTGATATTCGAGTTTAAGGATTCTTGCAAACAGAATGAAGATGGATACCCTTAAACAAACTGGTGACATTTCAATTGATAAGTCCGATAGGTCTTCTCTAATACTCAAGTAACACGCTTTAAACTGGCGATGACTTTCTTCTAATCGCTTATAAATAAACGAAAGCACTCTGAACACCGTAGCAACGTTTTTGCACACCCTCTACTCTTAACTTGATGCGGAAGCGAAACCCGTCAAGGGAGTTTTCTTTAACTTCTCGTCTACTTTCAACACTATCTCACGCTTCCGCATTCTTCCTACACTATAGAGTTTAAGGATGGTTGATTTATTTTCTTCAAAACGTTTTTTCTTATCGACGTCAACATGTAAGAGTCGGAAATGAAGCCTCCACCTTCTTGCCAAATATTTTCGGTGCAGTGCTTTCTCTATTCCTTTGTAACAATTACACGCCAAGGCTTCGGTCCCCTTATTACGTGGCACGTTACTTAATGCAATGCCTGCAAGACGAAAAAGGATTCTAATTCGGTCGGGCAGGCAGTTACTAAAATACTCGAGTTGTCTTCGGAGAATGGTTTTCTGTTTCATACATCAAAATGCATCGATACGACATTTTCCCTGACCGCCACTGTGGACGCTCCTGAAATCGTTTCACTCCATAGTTTCGCTTCGAGCTCACAATCGAAATTCCTAGGCGTTATTTTTAACAGTCAGTTATTATAAAGTTATCACGTGGATGCCGTCTTGTCTAAATAACGTCGCCTTTGCTTAATAGTTCGCCGGTTCAGGAGACTTGGTTTAAGCTCTAGCCGTATAAAAGCCTTTGTCCATGCCTGTTTCATTCCCCTGATTGTATATTTTTCTTCAGTAATTTTTTCCCCGGCATTTAATGTTCTGACCTTTTAACTCTTCATACGCTTTTAACATATTCTCGTTTTCTAGTGTTCTGCCTATTCTCTAGATTCAAGAAATCGTCGTTCAACGCAACTTGAATAGTTTTTTACTAATCGCTACTCGTAGTTTAAGTGACAACTTCCATGCCTTCTATTCAAATTTATCTAAATGTTAATCTCTTCGACCAATGTGTAGACTATACCGTCCAATACCAAAAAGAACGGAAGCATATTGCTATTCGGCAACTCCATATTTGTCTCGATTTGTAGTTTCACCAGAGCAGGTGAATCAGGAATTAAAAGATAATTTTCATATCTAATACTTGTTCTACTGCCGTGTTTTATGCAGAAAACTTTCGTCCTGGTAACCTCAATAAAGCCGCTACAATTATTATTATTATTCAAAACTGAGAAAAGTCGTTGTTTCTTCGTCAATACATAAAATCGACCATAATACCACAAACTCTGGCTTTAAATCTGATACGAAGAGTTTCATAATGCTCAAAAACTAACCGAATTTTTTGTTTTAACCGGAGTGTATACAAATATAAAAGTACCATCAACAACTTGCCTGCCGGAAGAGTCCTTGTATTTTTCGAAAGATCTTGACTGCACAGTCAACCCATATCGGCCTCTGATCGGTCACATGCCATTAAAAAAACCATGTATTCCGTGTAGGGTGTGAGGCCACTAATGGTGCAGGTTCTAGCATCCGAATCGACCTCGCATTTTTGAGGATTGACTCCGTTTGTAGTGGCAAAGAAGCGTTTAATGCCAGTAATCTGAGTTGGGGCTGTCCATGCCAGTTGTAATTGACTATCGCTAATAGGAGTGACGTGGAGGTCGCTTGGAGCTAGTGGAGTATTTAAGGAAATGAAAGATCATCGTAAGCTCACATTTTATTCAATTTTAGCCAGCCGGTTGCAACAACAGACCGAGATGTTCGACCAAGAAACTGTTTAATATCTGCAATCGTCTTGGGATCTGTTATTCTGATTAAAAGTCGCACATCCCTCGCCGATGTACAACAATTTATTGTATGTTAAATATAATTGAGTGCATTTGATGAAACCCATATCCGTGATACTGTTCGTGTAGTCCTGAGCTAGACAAAAACGATCAATCTCTACCCAAAGCGGCCAATTCGATACTTGGGGATTGTAATATAATTTGCATACTGATAAAGAAAATGACAAACTTCTCTTAGATTTAGGGAACTATTGAAGTTTGCGACGAGTAAAACAAACCTTGCGGCCGCGTCCTCGAGGTTGCTTTTGAAGGAGAAGTACAGAGAGTGCTGTTTTCGCGTGAAGGCTGATCGCACAGCATCAGCGAAACATCGTATTCAGTGTATGCGACGAGGTCATCGATTGTGCAGTAGGTTGCTTTTGTGGGTCTTCCGTAATATAAGCATGGTTGCGGGCCTTTTTGAATTAAAGATAATACAGAACCTGGCAGACTCTAAATCGCCAGGCACACGTCGGTTGCCAAGAATGTTTTGGTCACCCAACCGGGGAGTCCAGTAACAGGATTCTAGCAAACATAATGAGATGGATAACGTGCAAAAATCTGGTGAAATTTCAATTAATAAGTCAAATGGGTCTTCTGTAATTCTCAAGCAACCAACTGAAAGTAAATTGATGTAAAAACCGACAAGTTAATCAAATTAATTAACTTCTTGCCTGCCGGAAGAGTCCTCGTGTTTTTGGTAACCTCTCGACTGCAGAGTTTGACTCGAATGCCTTTAAGTTTGTTACATGACTGTAATGATACCACGTAGTCCGTGAAGGCGGCCAGGCCGGCAATGGTGCAGTTTCTGCCATTCGCATCCACCTCGCATGTTCGAGGATTGTTTCCTTTGGTTGAAGCCAAGAAGAGTCTGATGCCGGTCATCTGCGTTGGAGGTGTCCATGTCAATACTACTTTATTATCGTCGATAGGAGTGACTTCGAAGTTTGTAGGGGCTAGTGATATAATCAAATTAACGACGGTGTTTGTTTCACTGCGAGCAAACATATTTATAGGATTCGACAAACTAGTTCATTTCACAAATATGACGAATTCATTATTTTTTGGAAAGTAAGGCCAGCGAATTCAATGGATTGGAAAATTATTTGACGATTTCCACTTATGATGTTACCAGTAATATTGCGGATGCACACTCAAATTTGCCCTGGATTCAAAAGCCTAACCGAATAACAAAACGGGTTTCAGCATCTTTAATAATACAAATAATTATAATTGTCACTCCATCAACCTTGAATTAACAATAAAGTGTACGCACTCGACACATATGGAGTGGTTAACGCGGCCATACGAAAATTCAACAATTGTAACACTTCTGCAGGACTTACTCACTACAACGGCTTCACAACAATATCCTACACCTTACAACCTTCCCCTTAACTGCGTCGACATCAAACTTGTCCCACCCAGCCATCGCTATTTCATGCAACACCTGTCGGGCTGCCTATCGCTCTCACAAATGACGCGGAGGTTGCTTGGAAGTAGTTTCGGCATGATAGCAAGGTCGAAACCTTTTGGCTGTAAAGACCTACCTTCACGAAGAATGCGTTTAACATTCATTATTAAATCATTTTGAATGGTTATCTATCTGGAATATCATCCATAACGAATGGCCTTTGGAAATCAGATGCGAATCACTTGTTGCCAAAAGGGTTGTCAGGTTTTCAGATAGCATTCTCCTTAGAGAAGGTAAACAACTATTTTCCGAACATTGTGCATGCGCGCCGCCCCCAGATTCACCGAAGAGATGAAGGTGGCTGATGCACAATCAAGCACTTTACCAACACAGTGACACGTCCTTGGAACTTAGACTTGTAAAATTACGGAAAGAACCAACCGGAATACTCATAATTGCTAGGATTACAGGCGTACGCCGTTTGTCCCAGGTATGTTTTGAAGCCTAGTGGACCTGTGAGAATGAAAATGGACTGCCAACTGAATCATTTGCGTAGGTCGCCACTGCGTTTATTTTTCCGTCTTTTGACGCACACCCTATACAACTCGGACGCAAAAGACAAATAATTGCAAGGCGCTTGCCTTTAACGTTGAATTATTTTAAAAAGTAGAATACAACCCAAAACGTAAGTTCTTCTAAAATGACATCTGACTAGTCTTGATTCGCCTGTCTTATCATTTCACGTCAATTTATTTCCTCCTAGAGGAGCATTGCAAATGTCGCGGAGCCCCAAGAGCAACAGAAGAGGGCGAAGTCGCTGATGCATCACCGAACAGTTAAACAACACAGTGACACCTTTTTGAATTAAAGATAATACAGAACCTGGCAGACTCTAAATCGCCAGGCACACGTCGGTTGCCAAGAATGTTTTGGTCACTTAACCTGATATTCGAGTTTAAGGATTCTTGCAAACAGAATGAAGATGGATACCCTTAAACAAACTGGTGACATTTCAATTGATAAGTCCGATAGGTCTTCTCTAATACTCAAGTAACACGCTTTAAACTGGCGATGACTTTCTTCTAATCGCTTATAAATAAACGAAAGCACTCTGAACACCGTAGCAACGTTTTTGCACACCCTCTACTCTTAACTTGATGCGGAAGCGAAACCCGTCAAGGGAGTTTTCTTTAACTTCTCGTCTACTTTCAACACTATCTCACGCTTCCGCATTCTTCCTACACTATAGAGTTTAAGGATGGTTGATTTATTTTCTTCAAAACGTTTTTTCTTATCGACGTCAACATGTAAGAGTCGGAAATGAAGCCTCCACCTTCTTGCCAAATATTTTCGGTGCAGTGCTTTCTCTATTCCTTTGTAACAATTACACGCCAAGGCTTCGGTCCCCTTATTACGTGGCACGTTACTTAATGCAATGCCTGCAAGACGAAAAAGGATTCTAATTCGGTCGGGCAGGCAGTTACTAAAATACTCGAGTTGTCTTCGGAGAATGGTTTTCTGTTTCATACATCAAAATGCATCGATACGACATTTTCCCTGACCGCCACTGTGGACGCTCCTGAAATCGTTTCACTCCATAGTTTCGCTTCGAGCTCACAATCGAAATTCCTAGGCGTTATTTTTAACAGTCAGTTATTATAAAGTTATCACGTGGATGCCGTCTTGTCTAAATAACGTCGCCTTTGCTTAATAGTTCGCCGGTTCAGGAGACTTGGTTTAAGCTCTAGCCGTATAAAAGCCTTTGTCCATGCCTGTTTCATTCCCCTGATTGTATATTTTTCTTCAGTAATTTTTTCCCCGGCATTTAATGTTCTGACCTTTTAACTCTTCATACGCTTTTAACATATTCTCGTTTTCTAGTGTTCTGCCTATTCTCTAGATTCAAGAAATCGTCGTTCAACGCAACTTGAATAGTTTTTTACTAATCGCTACTCGTAGTTTAAGTGACAACTTCCATGCCTTCTATTCAAATTTATCTAAATGTTAATCTCTTCGACCAATGTGTAGACTATACCGTCCAATACCAAAAAGAACGGAAGCATATTGCTATTCGGCAACTCCATATTTGTCTCGATTTGTAGTTTCACCAGAGCAGGTGAATCAGGAATTAAAAGATAATTTTCATATCTAATACTTGTTCTACTGCCGTGTTTTATGCAGAAAACTTTCGTCCTGGTAACCTCAATAAAGCCGCTACAATTATTATTATTATTCAAAACTGAGAAAAGTCGTTGTTTCTTCGTCAATACATAAAATCGACCATAATACCACAAACTCTGGCTTTAAATCTGATACGAAGAGTTTCATAATGCTCAAAAACTAACCGAATTTTTTGTTTTAACCGGAGTGTATACAAATATAAAAGTACCATCAACAACTTGCCTGCCGGAAGAGTCCTTGTATTTTTCGAAAGATCTTGACTGCACAGTCAACCCATATCGGCCTCTGATCGGTCACATGCCATTAAAAAAACCATGTATTCCGTGTAGGGTGTGAGGCCACTAATGGTGCAGGTTCTAGCATCCGAATCGACCTCGCATTTTTGAGGATTGACTCCGTTTGTAGTGGCAAAGAAGCGTTTAATGCCAGTAATCTGAGTTGGGGCTGTCCATGCCAGTTGTAATTGACTATCGCTAATAGGAGTGACGTGGAGGTCGCTTGGAGCTAGTGGAGTATTTAAGGAAATGAAAGATCATCGTAAGCTCACATTTTATTCAATTTTAGCCAGCCGGTTGCAACAACAGACCGAGATGTTCGACCAAGAAACTGTTTAATATCTGCAATCGTCTTGGGATCTGTTATTCTGATTAAAAGTCGCACATCCCTCGCCGATGTACAACAATTTATTGTATGTTAAATATAATTGAGTGCATTTGATGAAACCCATATCCGTGATACTGTTCGTGTAGTCCTGAGCTAGACAAAAACGATCAATCTCTACCCAAAGCGGCCAATTCGATACTTGGGGATTGTAATATAATTTGCATACTGATAAAGAAAATGACAAACTTCTCTTAGATTTAGGGAACTATTGAAGTTTGCGACGAGTAAAACAAACCTTGCGGCCGCGTCCTCGAGGTTGCTTTTGAAGGAGAAGTACAGAGAGTGCTGTTTTCGCGTGAAGGCTGATCGCACAGCATCAGCGAAACATCGTATTCAGTGTATGCGACGAGGTCATCGATTGTGCAGTAGGTTGCTTTTGTGGGTCTTCCGTAATATAAGCATGGTTGCGGGCCTTTTTGAATTAAAGATAATACAGAACCTGGCAGACTCTAAATCGCCAGGCACACGTCGCTTGCCAAAGAATGTTTTGGTCACCCAACCTGGGAGTCGAGTTAACAGGATTCTAGCAAACATAATGAGATGGATAACGTGCAAAAATCTGGTGAAATTTCAATTAATAAGTCAAATGGGTCTTCTGTAATTCTCAAGCAACCAACTGAAAGTAAATTGATGTTAAAACCGACAAGTTAAACAAATTAATTAACTTCTTGCCTGCCGGAAGAGTCCTCGTGTTTTTGGTAACCTCTCGACTGCAGAGTTTGACTCGAATGCCTTCACGTATTGTTACATGACTGTAATGACACCTCGTAGTCCGTGTAGGCGGCCAGGCCGGCAATGGTGCAGTTTCTGCCATTCGCATCCACCTCGCATGTTTGAGGATTGTTTCCGTTTGTCGTTGCCAAGAAGAGTCTGATGCCGGTCATCTGCGTTGGAGGTGTCCATGTCAATACTACTTTATTATCGTTGATAGGAGTGACTTCGAAGTTTGTAGGGGCTAGTGATATAATCAAATTAACGACGGTGTTTGTTTCACTGCGAGCAAACATATTTATAAGATTGTACAACATGGTCCATTTTACAAATATGACTCAGTCATTATTTTTTGGAAAGTATGGCCAGCGAATTCAATTGATTGGTAAATGATTTCACGATTTCCACTTATGACGGTTACCAGTAATATTGCGGATGCACACTCGAAATTTCCGTGGATTCAATCGCCTAACCGAATAACAAAACAGGTTTCAGCATCTTTAATAATACTAAATAATAATAATTGTGTCTCGCATCAACCTTGAATTTACTATAAAGTGTCCGCACTCGAAATATATGGAGCGGTTAACGCGGCCATACGAAAATTCAACAATTGTAACATCTGCAGGACTTACTCACTACAAC
>JAPUBX010004017.1:64493-77370 GCA_028672205.1 Proteocephalus fallax | reverse complement strand
TGCCAGTCGTACTCCGTTTGTCCTAGTAAATTTGGTCACCTTGAAGTTCTGACAAATGTCACTGGGTATAGTTAGCGCTACACCCTGCTACAACCTTTCAATTTCTTTGCGACTACCGAGAGGGATCTCAAAGCCACTCGACTAAATTATAAAAGAATTTCTGTGAAATCACCATCATCACCTTCAAATACGTACGGGCAGTACCAGTTCTTCACAAAGTGTTTTCAATCTCCCTGGATTCAAATCGTTTACACGGATTTCATTATGCTTAAATACTTACCGAAATTTATCTTTTAACCGGCGTTTCGACAAATATAAAAGCACCATCGACTACTTGCCTGCCGGAAGAGTCCTTGTATGTTTCCAAAGCCTTCGACTACATAGTCTTCCTTTATCGGCTTCTGCTCTGTCACATGCCGTTAACAAGACCATGTATTCCGTGTAGGCTGTAAGGCCACTTATTGTGCAAGTTCTGGCATCCGAATCGACCTCGCATGTTTTAGGATTGACTCCGTTTGTAGTGGCAAAGAAGCCTCGGATGCCAGTCATTTGAGTTGGGGCTGTCCATGTCAGTTGTATTAGACAATCGCTAGTAGGAGTCACGTGGATGACGCTTGGACCTAGTGGAGTATTTAAGGAAATGAAAGATCAGCGGTAAGCTCACATTTTCTTCAATTTTAGCCAGCCGGTTGCTACCGAAGACCGAGATGTTCGACCAAGAACATTTTTAATATCTTTTGTCGTTTTGGGATGTGTGATTCTGATTTAAAGCCTCACAGTCCTCGCCTATGAAAGAACTATTTATTTATGTTAAATAAAATTGAGTGCATTTAATGGAACCTTTAGCTGTGCGACAGAAAAAAAATCTATGAGACCCATACCAGGATCATATCTATCGTGCGCAGGTGTGTATGAGTCCTTTGCAAGAAAATAATTATCAATCTCTATCCAAAGCGGCCGATTCGATACTTCGAGATTGTAATCTGATTCGCATCCTGTTAAAAACTGACAAACACCTCTGAGATGTGGGGCACTACTGAGGTTAGCGTAGAGTAATACAAACCTTGCGGCCCTGTCCTCGAGGTTGCTTTTGAAGGAGAAGTACAGAGAGTGCTGTTTTCGAGTGAAGGCTGGTCGCACAGCATCAGCGAAACGTCGTATTCAGTGTACGTGACGAGGTCATCGATTGTGCAGTAGGTTCTTCTTGTGGGTATTCCGTAATCTAAGCATGGTTGCGGGCCGTTTTTGTCAATTGTGTAAAATGGGTAGTTTAGGGTCGGCGTCACTGAAGATGCCGTCCAAAGCAACAATATTCTTGAATCGCTATCTGGCAATGTCGTAAAGCTTTCTGGACCTGGAAAAATGAACATAGACTTTCAACTGAATGATTTGCGATAAGTCTCCACTTCGTTTTGTCTTTTGACGCACACCCGGACGGCTAGGCAATGCTCTTGTCAATACGCCAGCTAAGTGAACGTTAAGAACATTCCACAACGTTTCAACTACTGGAACGTTGTTAACAGTTTTCCTTTAAAATGCTACTAATAACTATTTTTTTCAATAAACCACACAATAAATCTGTTCGAAATACGATTACTCAGAAATATTACACTTTTTTTGGAATTATCCGACCTACAAAGAACCAAATTAGACAAGCCTTAGTGAAGAAGACGCTAACGACATTTAATTGGTTTTAAAAATGGCATTTGGAACAGTAACATTATACCCCTTGAAACCTACCTGACGGGAGGGTCTTCGTGATGGCCGTATTCGGAGGATCGTGGCATGTTCGGCCAGTAGAATTCGTCTTCGCATCACATACCCACAGCGACACCTCGTAGTCGGTCATTGGGGTGAGGCCGTTGATCGTACAACCTGTCCAATTCGAGGCGACCTCGCATTCTTTTGGGTCGGTTCCGTTTGTCGTTGCGAAGAAGTATTCGGCGTCGGTCGTCGTGGTTGTTGTCCATAGCAATCTTATCTGGGTATCGCTGACAGGAGTCACTTGGAGGTCGGTTGCTGATATTTGTTGTATTATTAAGGAAATGGAAGGAAGCTCTATTGATATCCTGGAACAGCTCTGATATTTTATAACCTTATTCGCAAATTATGGCATTTCGAAAATCGCATTTCAAACAGAAATTGTGCATTCCGTAGATTATAACCTGAGGTCACGAATCCAGTATGTGGTGTCTCGAAAAAGTTTATTAAGTCCCAACCTGAACCAAGGCAGCTTTAGAGTTCGATTTCTTTAAGCACAATGCATTCATATTGAAAGATTAGTTTGTAACTGATCATTTTATAAAGATAAACATGAACCACCATTTTTTTAAAACCGCCGAATCAGAATTATCGAATTGTGATTATGGCACTATATAACACACACAATGACTATATATTTAGAATACTCATAAAAGACTCTTCCCCTACGTAAAGAGATGAATTTTTTTAAATGGTTGCAACATACAACTTAATAATTAAAAGCCATTTATAGGAAAACATCGTTATAATTAACTAGATACAAATATCGGCATTTACCTTCGAGCCCAAAGTCCGAGCTAAAATGATGAAAATGGACACAATTCACGAGTTATAAAACGATTTTTTTAAAAAAAAACATCTTACTAGTCAGGATTCTTCACTAGCATGCTGAAACCATTCAATTCATCGCATAATCAAAGCTGAATAGTATCGTTGGGTCCGTGTAGAATTAGTGAATAATGACTGAAAAATTACTCCCTTCAAATGTCTGCATTGTTGGTTTTGTTGGAAATAATTTTATAACGCACACAGCTTCATTTGTTTAGCGGATTGTGGGGGTAGGGGTTTGCTTGTTTTAGGCTCAACGGAAAAATGAAGTGAATAAAACATATAGATATGCGACTGTGATAGATAATTGATACGAGGTTGTATCCACGACTGAGAAAACACCCTCCTTATTTATCGCCAAAACCTCAGGCACATGATCTTGAAGACAAGGAATCGCTATCCTTCTTCTGTCCGTGTGAATTATTTTAAAAAGTTTAATTTTGTTAGTTAGTTAATTAGAATGACCTACGATTCATTTGTCTGTAACGCATCAACCGCGGACACTGAAAATTAAATTAAAATATGTTCTTAGTAAATTATAATAATATATATATCGATTAAATTATTAGCTGAATGCAACTACGCGTTGCTGTCGACATCGCCCCGCGTGATAACCTGTCCATTTAACCCCGTGTCATCGTGGGGTCGTATGTGACCTTCACCGTCCGAACAAGCATTTATTTCGTCCGCTGGTGTCGATGGAGGAATTGTGGGCAAATTTGTACGAAAGTCGCCTACGAGTTATTTTTAGGCGTCGCCAAATGGTCGAATATTTTCAATGAGTGATCGAGAGCATCACGGGATTTTTTAAGCACCTCTTCCTGTCAAGGCTTAATTTATTATCCGCTCTCCAATTCCTAGGGATCATCGTCAATTGCGTCTTAAATTGGAATTTTTTATTTTTACTTCAGCTTCACTTCAAATATTGCAACGACCTTTTGCCTCTACGTGTCTTAATACGCGGAGGCAACGGTGCATTACAACACACGGAAGACCAGCTATCTGCCATGGCTTCCTTCAACCATGACTCAGCAACATGACCTCACTATCGTATCAAGAGCCCATGGCTAGTTTATCACTTTTGTGTGATGCATCGATCGTGGCTGCTTGCATTTTTAATCAAGAGGTCAGAGATAGCCAACAAGGACTGGCTTGTCTCTGGTGTCGATGGAGGAATTACGGGAAAAGTTGTATTAATGCAATGCTTTGCTGATGCCGGATGCTCGGAAATGTTGCAAGTTTGATTGCTGTACAAACTGAGTGCATCTTTCGTCGCATAATATTTCATATACTTGGAGACTAAAACACGACCTGACGCGTCGGGAGAGATTTGCGAATCGCGTTCAGATGATAGTCGCAAGGGTTGTCGAAAATAGTGCAAAAAGCCACAGTTACATTGACCTGGTGTCACGAATTCAGTCTGTTGTGTCTCGACAACTTTATTGAGTTCAGTTTTATATCAAACCTTCTTGCCAGCAACTTTAGACGTCGCTTTCTCGAAGCATTGTGAACTAATATTGATAGCTTTGTATATAACTGATAATTTCATCGATTTAATGATCTAGGACATTCATAATCGGCAAGCACATCATGAAAACAGGAATAACAAATATTGAATGATGATGATAGCACCAGATAACACATACAATGACCATATCTTTAAAATAATTATACGAGACCTTTTCCTTGGTTTTTCATCATCCTACTTAATTTTCACAAACAATCAAACCCATCCCCTAATAATGTATGCAATTAGTGACATTCACCTTCGAGCCGGGCGTCAGTTCTAAAATGAAGAAAATCGGTATTTGACGATGTATTACACGTTTTAACCTGTCCATGATAGGTAAACTCACAACGTCTACCAACGCTCACCCCTATACAGTATATCGGCCACCTCATTTCACCCGAAGATGTCCTGTCCCTTCCCGGCAAGTTTAAATTAATCTACAGCTCCACAAATCGTACGAATCGTCGTCAATTACGTCGACACTATGTAATTAGCATTTGAAAGACAGCTTCCTTCCAAATAGCTTAGCGATCTGTTTGCTCCTACATGTCTTATACCCTCTTCGGCAACTAATGCATAACATCTCACGGAAGGTCGTGTGTTTGGTGTGGGTTCGTTCAACCATGACTTGGTGGTATGGTCTCGCTATCGTATGCTGAGACCTAGAGTTCTGTATCTGTTATGGATGATGCGTCAACCGTGGCTGCTACCACTTTAGCTCAAGAGGTCAGGGATTACCAACAAGAACTGGCTTGTCTCTCTTGACACAAATGTCTCAAGAGAGAAACGTAATATGTTCAGACGCCAATATTCAGCTGTAACCGCGTTATTTAACTGAGTCGATATGTCTTATTAACGTCCGTTTCATATTAGAAAAAGAAACTGTTGGGATCGCCAATCTTAAAAAGATTGGCCTTTATTTACCCCTCCAATCTCGTGTTCTTCTTGTCGTGTAAATCTCGCTAAATCCCGGTATTTGACCACAATTTCTTCTCAGCAATCCCAACATTTACATAAGACGATTTTTTTATTTTAAAACTTTAATGAGAATGACGTACGATTCAGTTGTCTGCAACGCATCAACGATGAACACTGAAAAATAGAATAAACACAAATAATAATAACAATTGAAACAATTGGCTTTTAAAAAGGAGAGAATATGTTAAATATAAGATTATTACCAATTGTAAAGAGGTTTTGTTTAAAAAAAATGTTCCTTCGCAAATATAACTCAACATGTTTATCATCCGTATGTAGACGAAAACTCGGCTAAATATTACTCAACCGTTTACACCGTATTCAATTGTACTGTAGGCATGTTAATTGCATATAATGAAACTTGCCTTTTGTAATTGTAAGTATCCATAGAATAACGGATATACGGAATCCAGTATGTTGCATCTCGTAAAGTGATTTTTAAAATTGCGCGTTACCTTGAATATTATAAAACAAAAAGTAATAAATTAAAGGTTAACTGTTAATAAAACGGATGACCTTTAACATTTAAAGCTGGTAATATGCTTTGTCATATTTGTTTATAAAAGAACTTTATTGAAATCAACATAATTTATTAAATGTTTACCTTTATTTAAAAATAATAATCAAAGGAATAAATACAGAGAATTACTGCCATCATGCGCATTGGTTACGATCTTATTAATTATTTGTACATGAATTTCGTTTACTATTAAAACAACATCGACTTTGCAGATATTTTGAGAAAAAACGCATATTCATTCCTCATCCATCAAATGGCATTGACTTCTAATATTATATCGATGTTATTATTTCTCGCAACTCTCCAAACTAAACTCCGATAAATCCTTTGTGCATGGTCTGGTCAATCTTCTCCGGAGGAACTTAAGCAACTCAAATATGTTACTAAAAAAACTGACTAAAGTGTCGGCTTTGGGAACGTGTGATGTAGCGCGAGAGACATAAAAAATGCGCCCGAAAATCCAAAAGTCGAAAGTAGGGAAAATCGTGCACACCAGCTATTGGGCAATTGCAAGAGGTTTCCCATTATTCGATATTCCGAATCCACCACGAATATCAGGATACGAGTTAAATCGAGTAGTCCTTTAATGCCATATCATCTTCTCGCAACCGTTGCTGTTTCCTAACCTGGAAGCCTTGTCGGTGAACCAGGACGTTAGTTGACCATTATTATACTTCAACCTGTCCCAGTTCATTTGAGATTCTTTGGACACCTTAACTGTCGTTTGTTGAGATAGGCAAGTACACCAATCCTGCTTTTGCAGCTAACCTTATCCATCAAACAGTTTCCGCTGTAGCAAGAGTCCCCCAGACACTTACTAACGACGAGTCCGCAAAGTTGCGTGCGAAATGGGTCGGGAGATTTTCCGCTTGCGATGACAATTGTTGCAGAAGATTACCACAAGCAATAGTAAACAATGCGATACCATTGGCTTGTTTTATCCTGTTTGTTGTCCTGAGAAGGGAAATGGTAGTCTGTTATTGCACTTTTAATTCGACCTGGCGTGTCCACAAACAGTAGCATTGCGATTGTAAATGACGTCAATCACGACCGCAGTTTCGTGTTGGAAACCGGTGCTTATTTTTATGTGATACCCTCTGTCCTTATTCATAGTTTAAACCGCTGCCATGAACCACCACACCTTTCGGTCAATGTGCGCTTTGTCTGGCATTTTGAATGTAGCCAATTTTTTCGTTTCATATTATACAAGAAGCGAACTTCTTTTTCTCTTTCGATCCATCTGTCAGTTTCCTTTGACCTCACCGACCCTTAGCGAGAACTTTAAATGACTCATCGTTTATCATTTGACCATACCATTCAGCGTTAATCTAAATCGAAGTGACATGGATTCGCGAAAACTACCAACGCTTTTCGAAAAACCGCTATCCACGTGTCGATTGCGCTAAAGCCCCATAAGTCTTGATTTACTAGGAAAGAAAGCAATTTCGTCATATTGCTGACGGTGGCTGCATTCTCGTATTAGAAGTCGGCAAGCAATTAATAGATGCAATGGCTTCATTCCAACGAACGTGGGATCCGGCAACTCGATTTCCTTTCCCTGTTAAACCTGGTGTTCGGTCATGCTTGCGGAGCAGATAAAGTGGTTGCGGACGCTTTTTTAACGTATCTACTACGCGGAGATGTTTGACGCCAACTAGCACAAGGGTTTATTAATTGACCCCACAAAAGCAGCTTTTATTATAATTCATAGTCCCCAATCCCGGCACTTGACTGCTCGTTCACCAGATCTTGTGGCGACGGTTTTTCAAAGTAATTTACGTTCTCTCGCATCTTTGTTTGTCGTGCAGGTCCATTTGGGGACGCTTTTAAGACTAAGATGTCAATGAATTAAAGTAAATAGCGACACCAAGACGCCGTGGAGGAATTTAAATGCTTAACGTTCATGTGGTCTACGACGGTCCGTTGCCGTCATCTTGGGTGGACGTCAGTGGACATAGGAGCAAACATGTTGATTGAACATCATTATTTAGAAATGAAACAAACTGATTCGACAAAATTTTGTGACCTTCTGAAA
Source organism: Proteocephalus fallax (assembly GCA_028672205.1). Classification (NCBI taxonomy): domain Eukaryota; kingdom Metazoa; phylum Platyhelminthes; class Cestoda; order Proteocephalidea; family Proteocephalidae; genus Proteocephalus; species Proteocephalus fallax. The sequence goes on along the minus strand of JAPUBX010004017.1, from coordinate 69,738 downwards.
AAGGTAACTTTAAATATTCCTGCCAACTTAAACCTATGTCTCCAGGGGAATATGGCATACTTACTGCGATCCGTGGATTTTTAGCGTTATTTGACTCGGAAACTGGGAGTCACTCTGAGCAGTCTTCGAAGCCGACGGCATGCAAGTCATACTACCCTTCCATTCAAGCGAAATTTCGCGTCTACAGGGAAGAGTCGGAAGAGTTCTTTCTAAACGCTGGCGTCCTAAAAAGCTACCCTCTATCACAAGTTCTGTTCAACAACGTTGGGGTCGTGGTTATGCATCAAGACTTGGACCATAGCGAACTCGTAAAAGATACTGTAAACTTTTCCATCGGCGACCTTCAGTTCGCTGACGACAAGCTGGCCAGGCCATCGCTTCTTATCTATCTAAATCCGACACATCTCTTCTTCCTTTTATGTATATGCCTCGGTAGTCGTGTAGTGCCTTTAACTACCATGGGCCGTTCAAAGATACATATTCTTCCGGGTATATATGCGTTTTTCGGTGACACCCAAATTCTGGACAAGCAACTCATCTTAAGGTCGTTATTGGTAAGTACCCCTTTAAAGTGAAGACGTTAATCATGCATAAATAATAAAGTAAATCTGCTATCATCGATTTTGTAATCCAGAACACTCTTTTGTCTTATTGCCTTGTTTTCTAGCCAGTATTCCGTTTGTTGGGTTAATGTTACGGGTTTTAACAAAATGTGGGGCCTCTGTTACGACCTATCAGCGTAGAATCGTTGAACTATTGCTCATGACAATCACTCGCGAAATGGGGCCCAATGAACGCTTCATGAAAGGAATTTTACTGTACAAGCCTGTCCCAATCATCGTTCTGTTGACGTCCACGGGTAATTCATTCAACGGAATGCATATCCTGGTCAAGTCTCTGGAAACCGTCTTCATCACCACCACATTTTCCTAGATCGTCAGTAACATGAAAGAACTCTCACAAGACTCCGTTGTTTGCTAAGTCACCGCATCCTCCTCCCATTTTACGATAAAAACCTTCACAAAGCAAGTCAAAGTCACTCAAATATCATATTTGTCGATTGCTAGTCGACATCTACTTTTAAACGGTAAGTGGGATGGAGTGGTTTTTCGTTTCTGTAAGGTACTTGGTTGTTTCTCCTTAAGTGGATGCGCAATGCCACTTTTCAGACAGTATACTGATTGCGTCGACGACGTTTGCGACGGGCTTGCTGGAAGCAGTGTCCCGGGGACTGAACCGGGGCTTGAATGCTCTCGGTGAAGGTGTCGATGGCCTTTGGGTTGCGAACATCATCTGCTCAGTCAACTGAAGCGTCCCGCAATTAGTCCTAAACTGCATCAAAAAGATCTTCCGAATAGGCAGTCTCACCCTCTCTTCCTGTCTTCGGTGTCCTCGCAGACACCACCAACCCCATTGGTGCATTCTTGGCCAGCCAGTTGTATCTACAGGTTTGAGAATACATTCTTCTAGTTGTCGGCTTAAAACGGTGCAATTTTATGCAACAAATGCGGAATCCTTTTGCGAATAATTTGTGTGTTACAATAAGGATAGAACAGTGTTCTTAAGAGGTTGACAAGGAGAATCAATAGTTCAAAATACCTGCCTCAAAGCTAATGAGTAAGATTCTTTGTATCGTAGCCCAAACACTCATAATGGCACGATTGCAAAATATGAAGGTCCAGAATGAATTATATTGTTTATTATTCAAACAATAGTTAAGATCCGACCCGGGCCGTAAATTTCGACAAGGCGCGATTCATTGTGCCCGTTGTGGCGAGTCTTGTCTGGACGCACGTGGGGCGTTTCGAGGAAAACAATGGGGGCCGGCCGGGTGTCGTTCATGTTGTCTTAATTTATTCACGTTTAAGTCACAGCATGCGTTAGCTAATAGGGTGCTAGTATAATGGAAAAGAGATACAATAAAGAGTACCTTAAAGTGAAGATGAACAATAAATGGAATAACTTGGGTGCAAAGTCTGAGAGGTTCACGAGGGAGGCTGCTCTCAGGCCTCACAGAAGACGGTCAATCGATTGGATATTATATTGACAAATTTACGAATGAAAATGGTGCCAAAGTACTTGCAAGACTTCCAGTAAACGTTCGTGTTGTTCAACGCGAGTCCTTTAAATCGTATCGGGGTTTGCGTTTGGATTGACGAAAATCGGGCGACGATGGAACATTATTGTAAAAAATATCTGACGTTTTTTATGTAGGCAGATTCTCACGGAAGATGAAGAAAATCATATAGCCTGGTTTTCGTGTCTACCGATGCGAGTCTTATGCTTCGTAGCATGGTTGGCATTCTGATTGCTATAAAGCGGTCGAGGATAGTATGTGATTGTTAGAAAAAAGTATTCTGTTGCTGTAAGGATATCTACGCGGAAGTCGTTCTCACGTACGAAGCGGATTTCCAACCGATCGATTTTAAGGAATCCGTGTCATTCCGTTTCTTAGATATCTTTTTAAGAATGCTCCCGTTTCAGGCGCTAAGTCGATTTCACTATTGTTCTTGTTGTAGAATATTAGGTAATTGTAGGAATTTCTGCTTTAGAGGTAAAGCAAAATAACACATTTAGTTTCGGTAATATGGCAACTAAAAAATAAACATTATTAACAAAACTGTAACGCATATTTAAGAGATAACGAGAATTGCTATAATCACAATTATTCCTGATTTACAGTTACAAAATTCCCCCCACCTCTCTTTACAAAACCTGAAGGAAAATTTTTACTGTCAACTGCATTACGCATTCTCACACGTCTCGATACATGGAGTTTTATTGTTTCCGCGATATAACCATACTGCCGAGTTCTGATGAAAAACTGCCTTAATGCGACGTGCGTCCAAACGAGAAACATGCGCCGCTAGGTTTCATGTATGAACGCTTTTTTATTCGGACCAGTTTGTTTTGATACAGCCTTTTTCACCGTCTCAATGGACTCTTTAAGTTCAGGTATACACCAGAAAAGGGACCTAATCATTGGAAGCCCGATCTCTGGAACACGCCACCTTTTCCTTAATCGAATTATTAATTGTTCTACGAAGTTGAACCTTTTTCTCTGTTATTAGCTTATTCAATCTCGATATTTGGGAATTGAGGTCACCAACACAAGAAGATAATCTCAGTCGCTTTAATTTTAAAGGTAACAAGAATGCCTGGACTGTTTATTTTATTCAATCGAAATTTACCGTAAAGCAACATTGTTTTATAAAAGAGAAAATTGTGCATTGAAAGTTCAAAATCGGTTTGAGGAGCGCGAAGATCCAGATTGGTTTTCTAAAACAATGCAAAACATCCAAGAAATTGCATTTATGGATGCAAAAAATATATTTGTGTGAAATTGGAAATAAAGCGCTTCATCGGTGTTATGGCTCAATTTTGAAACAGACAAACCAATGAAACTGTAAGGTAACTCAACCTGGGACACGACGAGTAGAATGAAGGAGAATGCCCATGTAACGTCGACGACTACACAAGCCAACTGGAAAGCGGAAGAAGCTACAGGACAAGTACAATCGAACAATGCAGAATAAGTATCTGGAGTCTCCAGCATTATACCAACAGATCAGATGCCCTAATGCCTGCTAGAGTAAACTCTTCCTGTTGAGGTACTCGTAAATCCAATCACGCAAACACGATATAGCGTCGATTAGTCGTCTCGAACCCTGCTTGTGAGACCTAGATTGTGACCTGTCAACTCTCGCAATGAATATCGACTGTATAATTATTTATGCTTTGGAAGGTTTGTAACGAAATGCGACACCTCGTTGTACGTGTCGGCTGTTAGGTCGCTGAAGATGCCATTCAAATCAAACTCACATTTTTGAGGATTGCTTGCGTTTGTCGTTGCAAAAAAATATCTGAGGCCGGTGATTGACGTTGGAGCTGCCAATGTCATTAAAACCTGTTTACCATTTAATGGAGTGACTTGGAGACGGTTTGGAGCTAGTAGTGTAATTTAAGAAATGACAGAAAGATGGATTTTACTTGATTTTTAAATATTTTAACAGACTGTTCGTAAATCTTAACGTGACTGAACATGTCGGCAACCGCAATATATTTAGGGGTTATTTGCGTTTGGAGCATTCGAATTTCTACGATTTCTAAGGTTAGGCAAATGGGGGCCGAATCGTTGGCGATGGTGTCGTCTCCACATAATGGTTTACATTAACCGCTGCTTCATTAACTGAATGCCTTGCGATTTGGGATGGTTCCGTTTGTCGTGGCAAAGAAGTGAGTGACACAACTCAACGGAATTCCATATTCCCATTTCAATATTATTTGTTTATCACTGAGAGGAGTTGCATGAAGGCCGCTTCGATCTATTGCTACGATTAAAGAAATTAAAGTAAATTGTATTGGTTTTTGTTGGTATTCAATATTTAACAAAGAAAACCCCACATTTGTGGATTCTGCTGTTTATTCATCTGTCATAATTAATGATAAAAACACACATTGATTTGCCATCAGGCTGTGCTTAACAAGAGCCGGCAAAATGTGTAATAACAAACAAATATTAGTTATATTTAATTCTTCTGAAAATCCAATAGCAAACTTAAATTTGATCAGCGTTAAAGCCGACGCGTAGAGAATTAAAACAATCAACGAATTACCCGATGGAAGCGTCTTAGTTTTGGTATTAATTGCTTTACTGCAGATTCTGTCCATATCGTTCTCTGCTTTGTCGCACGCCTTTAGCGACACCTGGTAGTCCATGTTGGCGATAAGGCCACTGATAATGCAGGAATTAGACTTAGCATTCACCTTACATTTTCCAGCAAACAATCCGTTTGTCTTGGAATAGAAAAGGCTCACGCCGGTCATCTGCGTTGGACGTGTCCATGTCAATTCTACCTGTTTATCACTGACTGGAGTGGTCTGCAGGTTGCTAGGAGCTAGTATCAAAAAGGCTTCATTATTGTTCGCCGTTCACTATTCGTTTCTTTTATTTGACCAGGCGGCAACCAAGAACCAAGATGTTCCGACAAATAACCTTTTTATGGCTGTAATCATTTTGGGTGTTGTTAATTCGTTATGTTAATGTAGACAGTGATACCATTGACAGAAGAACGCAAATAAGACGCGAGGCTCTATTGAGGTGAACATCGCCTTAAAACATACCTTCCGGTAGTGTCCTCGTAGTTGCTATTGAAAAAGAAGTACAGATGGTGTTTTTTTGAACTGAAGACGGCTCAAACACCTGACGCGCTATCTCGTATGCAACTGTTTGCAACTTAAAACA
>JAPUBX010004017.1:0-64393 GCA_028672205.1 Proteocephalus fallax | reverse complement strand
GCTCGACGACAATACCCCACAATGACTGTGAATGTTTGCAACTTAAACCACTAGGCACAGTCCTCGGTCTCCGACACTCCAAGGGCTCGACGACAATACCCTACAATGACTGTGAATGTTTGCAACTTAAACCACTAGGCACAGTCCTGGGTATCCGACACTAATAGGGCTCGACGAAAATACCCCACAATGACTGTGAATGTTTGCAACTTAAACCACTAGGCACATCCCTGGGTATCCGACACTAATAGGGCTCGACGAAAATACCCCACAATGACTGTGAATGTTTGCAACTTAAACCACTAGGCACAGTCCTCGGTCTCCGACACTCCAAGGGCTCGACGACAATACCCCACAATGACTGTGAATGTTTGCAACTTAAACCACTAGGCACAGTCCTCGGTCTCCGACACTCCAAGGGCTCGACGACAATACCCCACAATGACTGTGAATGTTTGCAACTTAAACCACTAGGCACAGTCCTCGGTCTCCGACACTCCAAGGGCTCGACGACAATACCCTACAATGACTGTGAATGTTTGCAACTTAAACCACTAGGCACAGTCCTGGGTATCCGAAACTACAAGGGCTCGATTACAATACCCCACAATGACTGTGAATGTTTGCAACTTAAACCACTTGGCACAGTCCTCGGTCTCCGACACTACAAGGGCTCGACGACAATACCCCACAATGACTGTGAATGTTTGCAACTCAAACCACTAGGCACAGTCCTCTGTCTCCGACACTCAAAGGGCTCGACGACAATACCCTACACTGACTGTGAATGTTTGCAACTAAAACAACTAGGCACAGTCCTCGGTCTCCGACACTACAAGGGCTCGACGAAAATACCCCACAATGACTGTGAATGTTTGCAACTTAAACCCTTAGGCACAGTCCTCGGTCTCCGACACTCCAAGGGCTCGACGACAATACCCTACAATGACTGTGAATGTTTGCAACATAAACCCTTAGGCACAGTCCTCGGTCTCCGACACTCCAAGGGCTCGACGACAATTCCCTACAATGACTGTGAATGTTTGCAACTTAAACCACTAGGCACAGTCCTCGGTCTCCGACACTACAAGGGCTCGACGACAATACCCTACAATGACTGTGAATGTTTGCAACTTAAACCACTAGGCACAGTCCTCGGTCTCCGACACTACAAGGGCTCGACGACAATACCCCACAATGACTGTGAATGTTTGCAACATAAACCCTTAGGCACAGTCCTTTGTCTCCGACACTCCAAGGGCTCGACGACAATACCCTACACTGACTGTGAATATTTACCACTTAAACCACTAGGCACAGTCCTCGGTCTCCGACACTCCAAGGGCTCGACGACAATACCCCACAATGACTGTGAATGTTTGCAACTTAAACCACTTGGCACAGTCCTTTGTCTCCGACACTCCAAGGGCTCGACGACAATACCCCACACTGACTGTGAATATTTACCACTTAAACCACTAGGCACAGTCCTGGGTATCCGACACTAATAGGGCTCGACGAAAATACCCCACAATGACTGTGAATGTTTGCAACTTAAACCACTAGGCACATCCCTGGGTATCCGATACTAATAGGGCTCGACGAAAATACCCCACAATGACTGTGAATGTTTGCAACTTAAACCACTAGGCACAGTCCTCGGTCTCCGACACTCCAAGTGCTCGACGACAATACCCCACAATGACTGTGAATGTTTGCAACTCAAACCACTAGGCACAGTCCTCTGTCTCCGACACTCCAAGGGCTCGACGACAATACCCTACACTGACTGTGAATGTTTGCAACTTAAAAAACCTAGGCACAGTCCTGGGTATCCGACACTAATAGGGCTCGACGAAAATACCCCACAATGACGGTGAATGTTTGCAACTTAAACCACTAGGCACATCCCTGGGTATCCGACACTAATAGGGCTCGACGAAAATACCCCACAATGACGGTAAATGTTTGCAACTTAAACCACTAGGCACAGTCCTCGGTCTCCGACACTCCAAGGGCTCGACGACAATACCCCACAATGACTGTGAATGTTTGCAACTTAAACCACTAGGCACAGTCCTCGGTCTCCGACACTCCAAGGGCTCGACGACAATACCCCACAATGACTGTGAATGTTTGCAACTTAAACCACTAGGCACAGTCCTGGGTATCCGACACTAATAGGGCTCGACGAAAATACCCCACAATGACTGTGAATGTTTGCAACTCAAACCACTAGGCACAGTCCTCGGTCTCCGACACTCCAAGGGCTCGACGACAATACCCTACAATGACTGTGAATGTTTGCAACTTAAACCACTAGGCACAGTCCTCGGTCTCCGACACTCCAAGGGCTCGACGACAATACCCTACAATGACTGTGAATGTTTGCAACTTAAACCACTAGGCACAGTCCTCGGTCTCCGACACTCCAAGGGCTCGACGACAATACCCCACAATGACTGTGAATGTTTGCAACTTAAACCACTAGGCACAGTCCTCGGTCTCCGACACTCCAAGGGCTCGACGACAATACCCCACAATGACTGTGAATGTTTGCAACTTAAACCACTAGGCACAGTCCTGGGTATCCGACACTCATAGGGCTCGACGAAAATACCCCACAATGACTGTGAATGTTTGCAACTTAAACCACTAGGCACAGTCCTGGGTATCCGACACTAATAGGGCTCGACGAAAATACCCCACAATGACTGTGAATGTTTGCAACTTAAACCACTAGGCACAGTCCTCGGTCTCCGACACTCCAAGGGCTCGACGACAATACCCCACAATGACTGTGAATGTTTGCAACTTAAACCACTAGGCACAGTCCTCGGTCTCCGACACTCCAAGGGCTCGACGACAATACCCCACAATGACTGTGAATGTTTGCAACTTAAACCACTAGGCACAGTCCTCGGTCTCCGACACTCCAAGGGCTCGACGACAATACCCCACAATGACTGTGAATGTTTGCAACTTAAACCACTTGGCACAGTCCTCGGTCTCCGACACTCCAAGGGCTCGACGACAATACCCCACAATGACTGTGAATGTTTACCACTTAAACCACTAGGCACAGTCCTCGGTCTCCGACACTCCAAGGGCTCGACGACAATACCCCACAATGACTGTGAATGTTTGCAACTTAAACCACTAGGCACAGTCCTTGGTCTCCGACACTCCAAGGGCTCGACGACAATACCCCACACTGACTGTGAATATTTACCACTTAAACCACTAGGCACAGTCCTGGGTATCCGACACTAATAGGGCTCGACGAAAATACCCCACAATGACAGTGAATGTTTGCAACTTAAACCACTAGGCACATCCCTGGGTATCCGATACTAATAGGGCTCGACGAAAATACCCCACAATGACTGTGAATGTTTGCAATTTGAAACCACTAGGCACAGTCCTCGGTCTCCGACACTCCAAGTGCTCGACGACAATACCCAATAATGACTGTGAATGTTTGCAACTCAAACCACTAGGCACAGTCCTCTGTCTCCGACACTCCAAGGGCTCGACGACAATACCCTACACTGACTGTGAATGTTTGCAACTTAAAAAACCTAGGCACAGTCCTGGGTATCCGACACTAATAGGGCTCGACGAAAATACCCCACAATGACGGTTAATGTTTGCAACTTAAACCACTAGGAACATCCCTGGGTATCCGACACTAATAGGGCTCGACGAAAATACCCCACAATGACGGTAAATGTTTGCAACTTAAACCACTAGGCACAGTCCTCGGTCTCCGACACTTCGAGGGCTCGACGACAATACCCCACAATGACTGTGAATGTTTGCAACTTAAACCACTAGGCACAGTCCTCGGTCTCCGACACTCCAAGGGCTCGACGACAATACCCCACAATGACTGTGAATGTTTGCAACTTAAACCACTAGGCACAGTCCTGGGTATCCGACACTAATAGGGCTCGACGAAAATACCCCACAATGACTGTGAATGTTTGCAACTCAAACCACTAGGCACAGTCCTCGGTCTCCGACACTCCAAGGGCTCGACGACAATACCCTACAATGACTGTGAATGTTTGCAACTTAAACCACTAGGCACAGTCCTCGGTCTCCGACACTCCAAGGGCTCGACGACAATACCCCACAATGACTGTGAATGTTTGCAACTTAAACCACTAGGCACAGTCCTCGGTCTCCGACACTCCAAGGGCTCGACGACAATACCCCACAATGACTGTGAATGTTTGCAACTTAAACCACTAGGCACAGTCCTCGGTCTCCGACACTCCAAGGGCTCGACGACAATACCCTACAATGACTGTGAATGTTTGCAACTTAAACCACTAGGCACAGTCCTGGGTATCCGACACTAATAGGGCTCGACGAAAATACCCCACAATGACGGTGAATGTTTGCAACTTAAACCACTAGGCACATCCCTGGGTATCCGACACTAATAGGGCTCGACGAAAATACCCCACAATGACGGTGAATGTTTGCAACTTAAACCACTAGGCACAGTCCTCGGTCTCCGACACTCCAAGGGCTCGACGACAATACCCCACAATGACTGTGAATGTTTGCAACTTAAACCACTAGGCACAGTCCTCGGTCTCCGACACTCCAAGGGCTCGACGACAATACCCTACAATGACTGTGAATGTTTGCAACTTAAACCACTAGGCACAGTCCTGGGTATCCGACACTAATAGGGCTCGACGAAAATACCCCACAATGACTGTGAATGTTTGCAACTCAAACCACTAGGCACAGTCCTCGGTCTCCGACACTCCAAGGGCTCGACGACAATACCCTACAATGACTGTGAATGTTTGCAACTTAAACCACTAGGCACAGTCCTCGGTCTCCGACACTCCAAGGGCTCGACGACAATACCCTACAATGACTGTGAATGTTTGCAACTCAAACCACTAGGCACAGTCCTCGGTCTCCGACACTCCAAGGGCTCGACGACAATACCCCACAATGACTGTGAATGTTTGCAACTCAAACCACTAGGCACAGTCCTCGGTCTCCGACACTCCAAGGGCTCGACGACAATACCCCACAATGACTGTGAATGTTTGCAACTTAAACCACTAGGCACAGTCCTGGGTATCCGACACTCCAAGGGCTCGACGACAATACCCTACAATGACTGTGAATGTTTGCAACTTAAACCACTAGGCACAGTCCTCGGTCTCCGACACTCCAAGGGCTCGACGACAATACCCCACAATGACTGTGAATGTTTGCAACTTAAACCACTAGGCACAGTCCTCGGTCTCCGACACTCCAAGGGCTCGACGACAATACCCCACAATGACTGTGAATGTTTGCAACTTAAACCACTAGGCACATCCCTGGGTATCCGACACTCCAAGGGCTCGACGACAATACCCCACAATGACTGTGAATGTTTGCAACTCAAACCACTAGGCACAGTCCTCGGTCTCCGACACTCCAAGGGCTCGACGACAATACCCCACAATGACTGTGAATGTTTGCAACTTAAACCACTAGGCACAGTCCTCGGTCTCCGACACTCCAAGGGCTCGACGACAATACCCCACAATGACTGTGAATGTTTGCAACTTAAACCACTAGGCACAGTCCTGGGTATCCGACACTCCAAGGGCTCGACGACAATACCCCACAATGACTGTGAATGTTTGCAACTTAAACCACTAGGCACAGTCCTCGGTCTCCGACACTCCAAGGGCTCGACGACAATACCCCACAATGACTGTGAATGTTTGCAACTCAAACCACTAGGCACAGTCCTCGGTCTCCGACACTAATAGGGCTCGACGACAATACCCCACAATGACTGTGAATGTTTGCAACTTAAACCACTAGGCACAGTCCTCGGTCTCCGACACTCCAAGGGCTCGACGACAATACCCTACAATGACTGTGAATGTTTGCAACTCAAACCACTAGGCACAGTCCTCGGTCTCCGACACTCCAAGGGCTCGACGACAATACCCCACAATGACTGTGAATGTTTGCAACTCAAACCACTAGGCACAGTCCTCGGTCTCCGACACTCATAGGGCTCGACGACAATACCCCACAATGACTGTGAATGTTTGCAACTTAAACCACTAGGCACAGTCCTCGGTCTCCGACACTCCAAGGGCTCGACGACAATACCCCACAATGACTGTGAATGTTTGCAACTCAAACCACTAGGCACAGTCCTCGGTCTCCGACACTCCAAGGGCTCGACGACAATACCCCACAATGACTGTGAATGTTTGCAACTCAAACCACTAGGCACAGTCCTCGGTCTCCGACACTCCAAGGGCTCGACGACAATACCCCACAATGACTGTGAATGTTTGCAACTTAAACCACTAGGCACATCCCTGGGTATCCGACACTAATAGGGCTCGACGAAAATACCCCACAATGACGGTGAATGTTTGCAACTCAAACCACTAGGCACAATCCTCGGTCTCCGACACTCCAAGGGCTCGACGACAATACCCCACAATGACTGTGAATGTTTGCAACTTAAACCACTAGGCACAGTCCTCGGTCTCCGACACTCCAAGGGCTCGACGACAATACCCCACAATGACTGTGAATGTTTGCAACTTAAACCACTAGGCACAGTCCTGGGTATCCGACACTCCAAGGGCTCGACGACAATACCCCACAATGACTGTGAATGTTTGCAACTTAAACCACTAGGCACAGTCCTCGGTCTCCGACACTCCAAGGGCTCGACGACAATACCCCACAATGACTGTGAATATTTACCACTTAAACCACTAGGCACAGTCCTGGGTATCCGACACTCAAAGGGCTCGACGAAAATACCCTACAATGACTGTGAATGTTTGCAACTTAAACCACTAGGCACAGTCCTCGGTCTCCGACACTCCAAGGGCTCGACGACAATACCCCACAATGACTGTGAATGTTTGCAACTTAAACCACTAGGCACAGTCCTCGGTCTCCGACACTCCAAGGGCTCGACGACAATACCCTACACTGACTGTGAATGTTTGCAACTTAAACCACTAGGCACAGTCCTGGGTATCCGACACTCATAGGGCTCGACGAAAATACCCCACAATGACTGTGAATGTTTGCAACTTAAACCACTAGGCACAGTCCTCGGTCTCCGACACTCCAAGGGCTCGACGACAATACCCTACAATGACTGTGAATGTTTGCAACTTAAACCACTAGGCACAGTCCTCGGTCTCCGACACTCCAAGGGCTCGACGACAATACCCTACAATGACTGTGAATGTTTGCAACTTAAACCACTAGGCACAGTCCTCGGTCTCCGACACTCCAAGGGCTCGACGACAATACCCCACAATGACTGTGAATGTTTGCAACTTAAACCACTAGGCACAGTCCTCGGTCTCCGACACTCCAAGGGCTCGACGACAATACCCCACAATGACTGTGAATGTTTGCAACTTAAACCACTAGGCACAGTCCTGGGTATCCGACACTCCAAGGGCTCGACGACAATACCCCACAATGACTGTGAATGTTTGCAACTTAAACCACTAGGCACAGTCCTCGGTATCCGACACTCCAAGGGCTCGACGACAATACCCCACAATGACTGTGAATGTTTGCAACTTAAACCACTAGGCACAGTCCTGGGTATCCGACACTCCAAGGGCTCGACGACAATACCCCACAATGACTGTGAATGTTTGCAACTTAAACCACTAGGCACAGTCCTGGGTATCCGACACTCCAAGGGCTCGACGAAAATACCCCACAATGACTGTGAATGTTTGCAACTTAAACCACTAGGCACAGTCCTCGGTCTCCGACACTCCAAGGGCTCGACGACAATACCCCACAATGACTGTGAATGTTTGCAACTTAAACCACTAGGCACAGTCCTCGGTCTCCGACACTCCAAGGGCTCGACGAAAATACCCCACAATGACTGTGAATGTTTGCAACTTAAACCACTAGGCACAGTCCTGGGTATCCGACACTCATAGGGCTCGACGACAATACCCCACAATGACTGTGAATGTTTGCAACTTAAACCACTAGGCACAGTCCTCGGTCTCCGACACTCCAAGGGCTCGACGACAATACCCCACAATGACTGTGAATGTTTGCAACTTAAACCACTAGGCACAGTCCTGGGTATCCGACACCAATAGGGCTCGACGAAAATACCCCACAATGACTGTGAATGTTTGCAACTTAAACCACTAGGCACAGTCCTGGGTATCCGACACTCCAAGGGCTCGACGACAATACCCCACAATGACTGTGAATGTTTGCAACTTAAACCACTAGGCACAGTCCTGGGTATCCGACACTCCAAGGGCTCGACGACAATACCCCACAATGACTGTGAATGTTTGCAACTTAAACCACTAGGCACAGTCCTGGGTCTCCGACACTCCAAGGGCTCGACGAAAATACCCCACAATGACTGTGAATGTTTGCAACTTAAACCACTAGGCACAGTCCTCGGTCTCCGACACTCCAAGGGCTCGACGACAATACCCCACAATGACTGTGAATGTTTGCAACTTAAACCACTAGGCACAGTCCTGGGTATCCGACACTCCAAGGGCTCGACGAAAATACCCCACAATGACTGTGAATGTTTGCAACTTAAACCACTAGGCACAGTCCTGGGTCTCCGACACTCCAAGGGCTCGACGACAATACCCCACAATGACTGTGAATGTTTGCAACTTAAACCACTAGGCACAGTCCTCGGTCTCCGACACTCCAAGGGCTCGACGACAATACCCCACAATGACTGTGAATGTTTGCAACTTAAACCACTAGGCACAGTCCTCGGTCTCCGACACTCCAAGGGCTCGACGACAATACCCCACAATGACTGTGAATGTTTGCAACTTAAACCACTTGGCACAGTCCTGGGTATCCGACACCAATAGGGCTCGACGAAAATACCCCACAATGACTGTGAATGTTTGCAACTTAAACCACTAGGCACAGTCCTCGGTCTCCGACACTCCAAGGGCTCGACGACAATACCCCACAATGACTGTGAATGTTTGCAACTTAAACCACTAGGCACAGTCCTCGGTCTCCGACACTCCAAGGGCTCGACGACAATACCCCACAATGACTGTGAATGTTTGCAACTTAAACCACTAGGCACAGTCCTCGGTCTCCGACACTCCAAGGGCTCGACGACAATACCCCACAATGACTGTGAATGTTTGCAACTTAAACCACTTGGCACAGTCCTGGGTATCCGACACCAATAGGGCTCGACGAAAATACCCCACAATGACTGTGAATGTTTGCAACTTAAACCACTAGGCACAGTCCTCGGTCTCCGACACTCCAAGGGCTCGACGACAATACCCCACAATGACTGTGAATGTTTGCAACTTAAACCACTAGGCACAGTCCTCGGTCTCCGACACTCCAAGGGCTCGACGACAATACCCCACAATGACTGTGAATGTTTGCAACTTAAACCACTAGGCACAGTCCTCGGTCTCCGACACTCCAAGGGCTCGACGACAATACCCCACAATGACTGTGAATGTTTGCAACTTAAACCACTAGGCACAGTCCTCGGTCTCCGACACTCCAAGGGCTCGACGACAATACCCCACAATGACTGTGAATGTTTGCAACTTAAACCACTAGGCACAGTCCTCGGTCTCCGACACTCCAAGGGCTCGACGACAATACCCCACAATGACTGTGAATGTTTGCAACTTAAACCACTAGGCACAGTCCTCGGTCTCCGACACTCCAAGGGCTCGACGACAATACCCCACAATGACTGTGAATGTTTGCAACTTAAACCACTAGGCACAGTCCTCGGTCTCCGACACTCCAAGGGCTCGACGACAATACCCCACAATGACTGTGAATGTTTGCAACTTAAACCACTAGGCACAGTCCTCGGTCTCCGACACTCCAAGGGCTCGACGACAATACCCCACAATGACTGTGAATGTTTGCAACTTAAACCACTAGGCACAGTCCTCGGTCTCCGACACTCCAAGGGCTCGACGACAATACCCCACAATGACTGTGAATGTTTGCAACTTAAACCACTAGGCACAGTCCTCGGTCTCCGACACTCCAAGGGCTCGACGACAATACCCTACAATGACTGTGAATGTTTGCAACTTAAACCACTAGGCACAGTCCTCGGTCTCCGACACTCCAAGGGCTCGACGACAATACCCCACAATGACTGTGAATGTTTGCAACTTAAACCACTAGGCACAGTCCTCGGTCTCCGACACTCCAAGGGCTCGACGACAATACCCCACAATGACTGTGAATGTTTGCAACTTAAACCACAAGGCACAGTCCTCGGTCTCCGACACTCCAAGGGCTCGACGACAATACCCCACAATGACTGTGAATGTTTGCAACTTAAACCACTAGGCACAGTCCTCGGTCTCCGACACTCCAAGGGCTCGACGACAATACCCCACAATGACTGTGAATGTTTGCAACTTAAACCACTAGGCACAGTCCTCGGTCTCCGACACTCCAAGGGCTCGACGACAATACCCCACAATGACTGTGAATGTTTGCAACTTAAACCACTAGGCACAGTCCTGGGTATCCGACACCAATAGGGCTCGACGAAAATACCCCACAATGACTGTGAATGTTTGCAACTTAAACCACTAGGCACAGTCCTCGGTCTCCGACACTCCAAGGGCTCGACGACAATACCCCACAATGACTGTGAATGTTTGCAACTTAAACCACTAGGCACAGTCCTCGGTCTCCGACACTCCAAGGGCTCGACGACAATACCCCACAATGACTGTGAATGTTTGCAACTTAAACCACTAGGCACAGTCCTCGGTCTCCGACACTCCAAGGGCTCGACGACAATACCCCACAATGACTGTGAATGTTTGCAACTTAAACCACTTGGCACAGTCCTGGGTATCCGACACCAATAGGGCTCGACGAAAATACCCCACAATGACTGTGAATGTTTGCAACTTAAACCACTAGGCACAGTCCTCGGTCTCCGACACTCCAAGGGCTCGACGACAATACCCCACAATGACTGTGAATGTTTGCAACTTAAACCACTAGGCACAGTCCTCGGTCTCCGACACTCCAAGGGCTCGACGACAATACCCCACAATGACTGTGAATGTTTGCAACTTAAACCACTAGGCACAGTCCTCGGTCTCCGACACTCCAAGGGCTCGACGACAATACCCTACAATGACTGTGAATGTTTGCAACTTAAACCACTAGGCACAGTCCTCGGTCTCCGACACTCCAAGGGCTCGACGACAATACCCCACAATGACTGTGAATGTTTGCAACTTAAACCACTAGGCACAGTCCTCGGTCTCCGACACTCCAAGGGCTCGACGACAATACCCCACAATGACTGTGAATGTTTGCAACTTAAACCACTAGGCACAGTCCTCGGTCTCCGACACTCCAAGGGCTCGACGACAATACCCCACAATGACTGTGAATGTTTGCAACTTAAACCACTAGGCACAGTCCTCGGTCTCCGACACTCCAAGGGCTCGACGACAATACCCCACAATGACTGTGAATGTTTGCAACTTAAACCACTAGGCACAGTCCTGGGTATCCGACACTAATAGGGCTCGACGAAAATACCCCACAATGACTGTGAATGTTTGCAACTTAAACCACTAGGCACAGTCCTCGGTCTCCGACACTCCAAGGGCTCGACGACAATACCCCACAATGACTGTGAATGTTTGCAACTTAAACCACTAGGCACAGTCCTCGGTCTCCGACACTCCAAGGGCTCGACGACAATACCCCACAATGACTGTGAATGTTTGCAACTTAAACCACTAGGCACAGTCCTCGGTCTCCGACACTCATAGGGCTCGACGACAATACCCCACAATGACTGTGAATGTTTGCAACTCAAACCACTAGGCACAGTCCTCGGTCTCCGACACTCCAAGGGCTCGACGACAATACCCCACAATGACTGTGAATATTTGCAACTTAAACCACTAGGCACAGTCCTCGGTCTCCGACACTCCAAGGGCTCGACGACAATACCCCACAATGACTGTGAATGTTTGCAACTTAAACCACTAGGCACAGTCCTGGGTATCCGACACTAATAGGGCTCGACGAAAATACCCCACAATGACTGTGAATGTTTGCAACTTAAACCACTAGGCACAGTCCTCGGTCTCCGACACTCCAAGGGCTCGACGACAATACCCCACAATGACTGTGAATGTTTGCAACTTAAACCACTAGGCACAGTCCTGGGTATCCGACACTAATAGGGCTCGACGAAAATACCCCACAATGACTGTGAATGTTTGCAACTTAAACCACTAGGCACAGTCCTCGGTCTCCGACACTCCAAGGGCTCGACGACAATACCCCACAATGACTGTGAATGTTTGCAACTTAAACCACTAGGCACAGTCCTCGGTCTCCGACACTACAAGGGCTCGACGACAATACCCTACAATGACTGTGAATGTTTGCAACTTAAACCACTAGGCACAGTCCTGGGTATCCGACACTAATAGGGCTCGACGAAAATACCCCACAATGACTGTGAATGTTTGCAACTTAAACCACTAGGCACAGTCCTCGGTCTCCGACACTCCAAGGGCTCGACGACAATACCCCACAATGACTGTGAATGTTTGCAACTTAAACCACTAGGCACAGTCCTCGGTCTCCGACACTCCAAGGGCTCGACGACAATACCCTACAATGACTGTGAATGTTTGCAACTCAAACCACTAGGCACAGTCTTCGGTCTCCGACACTCCAAGGGCTCGACGACAATACCCTACAATGACTGTGAATGTTTGCAACTTAAACCACTAGGCACAGTCCTCGGTCTCCGACACTCATAGGGCTCGACGAAAATACCCCACAATGACTGTGAATGTTTGCAACTTAAACCACTAGGCACAGTCCTCGGTCTCCGACACTCCAAGGGCTCGACGACAATACCCCACAATGACTGTGAATGTTTGCAACTTAAACCACTAGGCACAGTCCTCGGTCTCCGACACTCCAAGGGCTCGACGACAATACCCTACAATGACTGTGAATGTTTGCAACTTAAACCACTAGGCACAGTCCTGGGTATCCGACACTAATAGGGCTCGACGAAAATACCCCACAATGACTGTGAATGTTTGCAACTTAAACCACTAGGCACAGTCCTCGGTCTCCGACACTCCAAGGGCTCGACGACAATACCCCACAATGACTGTGAATGTTTGCAACTTAAACCACTAGGCACAGTCCTGGGTATCCGACACTAATAGGGCTCGACGAAAATACCCCACAATGACTGTGAATGTTTGCAACTTAAACCACTAGGCACAGTCCTCGGTCTCCGACACTACAAGGGCTCGACGACAATACCCCACAATGACTGTGAATGTTTGCAACTTAAACCACTAGGCACAGTCCTCGGTCTCCGACACTACAAGGGCTCGACGACAATACCCCACAATGACTGTGAATGTTTGCAACTTAAACCACTTGGCACAGTCCTCGGTCTCCGACACTCCAAGGGCTCGACGAAAATACCCCACAATGACTGTGAATGTTTGCAACTTAAACCACTAGGCACAGTCCTCGGTCTCCGACACTACAAGGGCTCGACGACAATACCCCACAATGACTGTGAATGTTTGCAACTTAAACCACTAGGCACAG
Organism: Proteocephalus fallax; assembly: GCA_028672205.1. Classification (NCBI taxonomy): domain Eukaryota; kingdom Metazoa; phylum Platyhelminthes; class Cestoda; order Proteocephalidea; family Proteocephalidae; genus Proteocephalus; species Proteocephalus fallax. The sequence goes on along the minus strand of JAPUBX010004017.1, from coordinate 50,722 downwards.
TCCTGGGTATCCGACACTCATAGGGCTCGACGAAAATACCCCACAATGACTGTGAATGTTTGCAACTTAAACCACTAGGCACAGTCCTCGGTCTCCGACACTCCAAGGGCTCGACGACAATACCCCACAATGACTGTGAATGTTTGCAACTTAAACCACTAGGCACAGTCCTCGGTCTCCGACACTCCAAGGGCTCGACGAAAATACCCCACAATGACTGTGAATGTTTGCAACTTAAACCACTAGGCACAGTCCTCGGTCTCCGACACTACAAGGGCTCGACGACAATACCCCACAATGACTGTGAATGTTTGCAACTTAAACCCTTAGGCACAGTCCTCGGTCTCCGACACTCCAAGGGCTCGACGACAATACCCCACAATGACTGTGAATGTTTGCAACTCAAACCACTAGGCACAGTCCTCGGTCTCCGACACTCCAAGGGCTCGACGACAATACCCCACAATGACTGTGAATGTTTGCAACTTAAACCACTTGGCACAGTCCTCGGTCTCCGACACTCCAAGGGCTCGACGACAATACCCCACAATGACTGTGAATGTTTGCAACTTAAACCACTAGGCACAGTCCTCGGTCTCCGACACTCCAAGGGCTCGACGACAATACCCCACAATGACTGTGAATGTTTGCAACTTAAACCACTAGGCACAGTCCTCGGTCTCCGACACTCCAAGGGCTCGACGACAATACCCCACAATGACTGTGAATGTTTGCAACTTAAACCACTAGGCACAGTCCTCGGTCTCCGACACTCCAAGGGCTCGACGACAATACCCCACAATGACTGTGAATGTTTGCAACTTAAACCACTAGGCACAGTCCTCGGTCTCCGACACTCCAAGGGCTCGACGACAATACCCCACAATGACTGTGAATGTTTGCAACTTAAACCACTAGGCACAGTCCTCGGTCTCCGACACTCCAAGGGCTCGACGACAATACCCCACAATGACTGTGAATGTTTGCAACTTAAACCACTAGGCACAGTCCTCGGTCTCCGACACTCCAAGGGCTCGACGACAATACCCCACAATGACTGTGAATGTTTGCAACTTAAACCACTAGGCACAGTCCTCGGTCTCCGACACTCCAAGGGCTCGACGACAATACCCCACAATGACTGTGAATGTTTGCAACTTAAACCACTAGGCACAGTCCTCGGTCTCCGACACTCCAAGGGCTCGACGACAATACCCTACAATGACTGTGAATGTTTGCAACTTAAACCACTAGGCACAGTCCTCGGTCTCCGACACTCCAAGGGCTCGACGACAATACCCCACAATGACTGTGAATGTTTGCAACTTAAACCACTAGGCACAGTCCTCGGTCTCCGACACTCCAAGGGCTCGACGACAATACCCCACAATGACTGTGAATGTTTGCAACTTAAACCACTAGGCACAGTCCTCGGTCTCCGACACTCCAAGGGCTCGACGACAATACCCTACAATGACTGTGAATGTTTGCAACTTAAACCACTAGGCACAGTCCTCGGTCTCCGACACTCCAAGGGCTCGACGACAATACCCTACAATGACTGTGAATGTTTGCAACTTAAACCACTAGGCACAGTCCTCGGTCTCCGACACTCCAAGGGCTCGACGACAATACCCCACAATGACTGTGAATGTTTGCAACTCAAACCACTAGGCACAGTCCTCGGTCTCCGACACTACAAGGGCTCGACGACAATACCCTACAATGACTGTGAATGTTTGCAACTTAAACAACTAGGCACAGTCCTCGGTCTCCGACACTCCAAGGGCTCGACGACAATACCCCTACACTGACTGTGAATGTTTGCAACTTAAACCACTAGGCACAGTCCTCGGTCTCCGACACTCCAAGGGCTCGACGACAATACCCCACAATGACTGTGAATGTTTGCAACTTAAACCACTAGGCACAGTCCTCGGTCTCCGACACTCCAAGGGCTCGACGACAATACCCTACAATGACTGTGAATGTTTGCAACTTAAACAACTAGGCACAGTCCTCGGTCTCCGACACTCCAAGGGCTCGACGACAATACCCCACAATGACTGTGAATATTTACCGTTTAAACCACTAGGCACAGTCCTCGGTCTCCGACACTCGAAGGGCTCGACGACAATACCCCACAATGACTGTGAATGTTTGCAACTTAAACCACTAGGCACAGTCCTCGGTCTCCGACACTCCAAGGGCTCGACGACAATACCCTACAATGACTGTGAATGTTTGCAACTTAAACCACTAGGCACAGTCCTCGGTCTCCGACACTCCAAGGGCTCGACGACAATACCCTACAATGACTGTGAATGTTTGCAACTAAAACCACTAGGCACAGTCCTCGGTCTCCGACACTCCAAGGGCTCGACGACAATTCCCCACAATGACTGTGAATGTTTGCAACTTAAACCACTAGGCACAGTCCTCGGTCTCCGACACTCCAAGGGCTCGACGACAATGCCCCACAATGACTGTGAATGTTTGCAACTTAAACCACTAGGCACAGTCCTCGGTCTCCGACACTCCAAGGGCTCGACGACAATACCCCACAATGACTGTGAATATTTACCACTTAAACAACTAGGCACAGTCCTCGGTCTCCGACACTCGAAGGGCTCGACGACAATACCCCACAATGACTGTGAATATTTACCGTTTAAACCACTAGGCACAGTCCTCGGTCTCCGACACTTCAAGGGCTCGACGACAATACCCCACAATGACTGTGAATGTTTGCAACTCAAACAACTAGGCACAGTCCTCGGTCTCCGACACTACAAGGGCTCGACGACAATACCCTACAATGACTGTGAATGTTTGCAACTTAAACCACTAGGCACAGTCCTCGGTCTCCGACACTCCAAGGGCTCGACGACAATACCCCTACACTGACTGTGAATGTTTGCAACTTAAACCACTAGGCACAGTCCTCGGTCTCCGACACTCCAAGGGCTCGACGACAATACCCCACAATGACTGTGAATGTTTGCAACTTAAACCACTAGGCACAGTCCTCGGTCTCCGACACTCCAAGGGCTCGACGACAAAACCCTACAATGACTGTGAATGTTTGCAACTTAAACAACTAGGCACAGTCCTCGGTCTCCGACACTCCAAGGGCTCGACGACAATACCCCTACACTGACTGTGAATGTTTGCAACTTAAACCACTAGGCACAGTCCTCGGTCTCCGACACTCCAAGGGCTCGACGACAATACCCTACAATGACTGTGAATATTTACCTTTTAAACCACTAGGCACAGTCCTCGGTCTCCGACACTTCAAGGGCTCGACAGCAATACCCCACAATGACTGTGAATGTTTGCAACTCAAACAACTAGGCACAGTCCTCGGTCTCCGACACTACAAGGGCTCGACGACAATACCCTACAATGACTGTGAATGTTTGCAACTTAAACCACTAGGCACAGTCCTCGGTCTCCGACACTCCAAGGGCTCGACGAAAATACCCCACAATGACTGTGAATGTTTGCAACTTAAACCACTAGGCACAGTCCTCGGTCTCCGACACTACAAGGGCTCGAAGACAATACCCCACAATGACTGTGAATGTTTGCAACTTAAACAACTAGGCACAGTCCTCGGTCTCCGACACTACAAGGGCTCGACGACAATACCCCACAATGACTGCGAATATTTACCGTTTAAACAACTAGGCACAGTCCTGGGTCTCCGACACTCCAAGGGCTCGACGACAATACCCCTACACTGACTGTGAATGTTTGCAACTTAAACCACTAGGCACAGTCCTCGGTCTCCGACACTACAAGGGCTCGACGACAATTCTCCACAATGACTGTGAATGTTTGCAACTTAAACTACTAGGCACAGTCCTCGGTCACCGACACTCCAAGGGCTCGACGACAATACCATACAATGACTGTGAATGTTTGCCACTTAAACAACTAGGAACAGTCCTCGGTCTCCGACACTCCAAGGGCTCGACGACAATAGCCCACAATGACTGTGAATATTTACCACTATAACCACTAGGCACAGTCCTCGGTCTCCGACACTTCAAGGGCTCGACGACAATACCCCACAATGACTGTGAATATTAACCGTTTAAACATCTAGGCACAGTCCTTGGTCTCCACACTACAAGGGCTCGACGACAATACCCCACAATGACTGTGAATGTTTGCAACTTAAACCACTAGGCACAGTCCTGGGTCTCCGACACTCCAAGGGCTCGACGACAATACCCCACAATGACTGTGAATGTTTGCAACTTAAACCACTAGGCACAGTCCTCGGTCTCCGACACTCTAAGGGCTCGACGACAATACCCCACAATGACTGTGAATATTTACCACTTCAACCACTAGGCACAGTCCTCGGTCTCCGACACTTCAAGGGCTCGACGACAATACCCCACAATGACTGTGAATGTTTGCAACTAAAACCACTAGGCACAGTCCTCGGTCTCCGACACTATAAGGGCTCGACGACAATACCCCACAATGACTGTGAATGTTTGCAACTTAAACCACTAGGCACAGTCCTCGGTCTCCGACACTCCAAGGGCTCGACGACAATACCCCACAATGACTGTGAATATTTACCACTTAAACCACTAGGCACAGTCCTCGGTCTCCGACACTCCAAGGGCTCGACGACAATACCCTACAATGACTGTGAATGTTTGCAACTTAAACCACTAGGCACAGTCCTCGGTCTCCGACACTCCAAGGGCTCGACGACAATACCCTACAATGACTGTGAATGTTTGCAACTTAAACCACTAGGCACAGTCCTCGGTCTCCGACACTCCAAGGGCTCGACGACAATACCCCACAATGACTGTGAATGTTTGCAACTTAAACCACTAGGCACAGTCCTCGGTCTCCGACACTCCAAGGGCTCGACGACAATACCCCACAATGACTGTGAATGTTTGCAACTTAAACCACTAGGCACAGTCCTCGGTCTCCGACACTCCAAGGGCTCGACGACAATACCCTACAATGACTGTGAATGTTTGCAACTTAAACAACTAGGCACAGTCCTCGGTCTCCGACACTCCAAGGGCTCGACGACAATACCCCACAATGACTGTAAATGTTTACAGTTTAAACCACTAGGCACAGTCCTCGGTCTCCGACACTCGAAGGGCTCGACGACAATACCCCACAATGACTGTGAATGTTTGCAACTTAAACCACTAGGCACAGTCCTCGGTCTCCGACACTCCAAGGGCTCGACGACAATACCCTACAATGACTGTGAATGTTTGCAACTTAAACCACTAGGCACAGTCCTCGGTCTCCGACACTCCAAGGGCTCGACGACAATACCCTACAATGACTGTGAATGTTTGCAACTTAAACCACTAGGCACAGTCCTCGGTCTCCGACACTTCAAGGGCTCGACGACAATACCCCACAATGACTGTGAATGTTTGCAACTTAAACCACTAGGCACAGTCCTCGGTCTCCGACACTTCAAGGGCTCGACGACAATACCCCACAATGACTGTGAATGTTTGCAACTCAAACCACTAGGCACAGTCCTCGGTCTCCGACACTACAAGGGCTCGACGACAATACCCTACAATGACTGTGAATGTTTGCAACTTAAACCACTAGGCACAGTCCTCGGTCTCCGACACTCCAAGGGCTCGACGACAATCCCCTACAATGACTGTGAATGTTTGCAACTTAAACCACTAGGCACAGTCCTCGGTCTCCGACACTCCAAGGGCTCGACGACAATACTCCACAATGACTGTGAATGTTTGCAACTTAAACCACTAGGCACAGTCCTCGGTCTCCGACACTCCAAGGGCTCGACGACAATACCCTACAATGACTGTGAATGTTTGCAACTTAAACAACTAGGCACAGTCCTCGGTCTCCGACACTCCAAGGGCTCGACGACAATACCCCACAATGACTGTGAATATTTACCACTTAAACCACTAGGCACAGTCCTCGGTCTCCGACACTCCAAGGGCTCGACGACAATACCCCACAATGACTGTGAATGTTTGCAACTTAAACCACTAGGCACAGTCCTCGGTCTCCGACACTTCAAGGGCTCGACGACAATACCCCACAATGACTGTGAATGTTTGCAACTTAAACCACTAGGCACAGTCCTCGGTCTCCGACACTCCAAGGGCTCGACGACAATACCCCACAATGACTGTGAATGTTTGCAACTTAAACCACTAGGCACAGTCCTCGGTCTCCGACACTCCAAGGGCTCGACGACAATCCCCTACAATGACTGTGAATGTTTGCAACTTAAACCACTAGGCACAGTCCTCGGTCTCCGACACTCCAAGGGCTCGACGACAATACCCCACAATGACTGTGAATGTTTGCAACTTAAACCACTAGGCACAGTCCTCGGTCTCCGACACTCCAAGGGCTCGACGACAATACCCCACAATGACTGTGAATGTTTGCAACTTAAACCACTAGGCACAGTCCTCGGTCTCCGACACTACAAGGGCTCGACGACAATACCCCACAATGACTGTGAATGTTTGCAACTTAAACCACTAGGCACAGTCCTCGGTCTCCGACACTACAAGGGCTCGACGACAATACCCTACAATGACTGTGAATGTTTGCAACTTAAACCACTAGGCACAGTCCTGGGTATCCGACACTCATAGGGCTCGACGAAAATACCCCACAATGACTGTGAATGTTTGCAACTTAAACCACTAGGCACAGTCCTCGGTCTCCGACACTCCAAGGGCTCGACGACAATACCCTACAATGACTGTGAATGTTTGCAACTTAAACCACTAGGCACAGTCCTCGGTCTCCGACACTCCAAGGGCTCGACGACAATACCCCACAATGACTGTGAATGTTTGCAACTTAAACCACTAGGCACAGTCCTCGGTCTCCGACACTCCAAGGGCTCGACGACAATACCCCACAATGACTGTGAATATTTACCACTTAAACCACTAGGCACAGTCCTCGGTCTCCGACACTTCAAGGGCTCGACGACAATACCCCACAATGACTGTGAATGTTTGCAACTTAAACCACTAGGCACAGTCCTCGGTCTCCGACACTACAAGGGCTCGACGACAATACCCTACAATGACTGTGAATGTTTGCAACTTAAACCACTAGGCACAGTCCTCGGTCTCCGACACTCCAAGGGCTCGACGACAATACCCCACAATGACTGTGAATGTTTGCAACTTAAACCACTAGGCACAGTCCTCGGTCTCCGACACTACAAGGGCTCGACGACAATACCCCACAATGACTGTGAATGTTTGCAACTTAAACCACTAGGCACAGTCCTCGGTCTCCGACACTCCAAGGGCTCGACGACAATACCCCACAATGACTGTGAATGTTTGCAACTTAAACCACTAGGCACAGTCCTCGGTCTCCGACACTACAAGGGCTCGACGACAATACCCCACAATGACTGTGAATGTTTGCAACTTAAACCACTAGGCACAGTCCTCGGTCTCCGACACTCCAAGGGCTCGACGACAATACCCCACAATGACTGTGAATGTTTGCAACTTAAACCACTAGGCACAGTCCTCGGTCTCCGACACTACAAGGGCTCGACGACAATACCCCACAATGACTGTGAATATTTACCACTTAAACCACTAGGCACAGTCCTCGGTCTCCGACACTACAAGGGCTCGACGAAAATACCCCACAATGACTGTGAATGTTTGCAACTTAAACCACTAGGCACAGTCCTCGGTCTCCGACACTCCAAGGGCTCGACGACAATACCCCACAATGACTGTGAATATTTACCACTTAAACCACTAGGCACAGTCCTCGGTCTCCGACACTTCAAGGGCTCGACGACAATACCCCACAATGACTGTGAATGTTTGCAACTTAAACCACTAGGCACAGTCCTCGGTCTCCGACACTACAAGGGCTCGACGACAATTGCCTACAATGACTGTGAATGTTTGCAACTTAAACCACTAGGCACAGTCCTCGGTCTCCGACACTCCAAGGGCTCGACGACAATACCCCACAATGACTGTGAATGTTTGCAACTTAAACCACTAGGCACAGTCCTCGGTCTCCGACACTACAAGGGCTCGACGACAATACCCCACAATGACTGTGAATGTTTGCAACTTAAACCACTAGGCACAGTCCTCGGTCTCCGACACTCCAAGGGCTCGACGACAATACCCCACAATGACTGTGAATGTTTGCAACTTAAACCACTAGGCACAGTCCTCGGTCTCCGACACTACAAGGGCTCGACGACAATACCCCACAATGACTGTGAATGTTTGCAACTTAAACCACTAGGCACAGTCCTCGGTCTCCGACACTCCAAGGGCTCGACGACAATACCCCACAATGACTGTGAATGTTTGCAACTTAAACCACTAGGCACAGTCCTCGGTCTCCGACACTACAAGGGCTCGACGACAATACCCCACAATGACTGTGAATATTTACCACTTAAACCACTAGGCACAGTCCTCGGTCTCCGACACTACAAGGGCTCGATTACAATACCCCACAATGACTGTGAATGTTTGCAACTCAAACCACTAGGCACAGTTTTCGGTCTCCGACACTCCAAGGGCTCGACGACAATATCCCTCACAATGAGTGTGAATGTTTGCAACTTAAACCACGAGGCATAGTCCTGGGTATCCGACACTAAGAGGGCTCGACGAAAATTCCGCACAATGACTGTGAATGTTTGCAACTCAAACCACTAGGCACAGTCCTCGGTCTCCGACACTACAAGGGCTCGACGACAATACCCTACAATGACTGTGAATATTTACCACTTAAACCACTAGGCACAGTCCTCGGTCTCCGACACTCCAAGGGCTCGATTACAATACCCCACAATGACTGTGAATGTTTGCAACTTAAACCACTAGGCACAGTCCTCGGTCTCCGACACTCCAAGGGCTCGACGACAATACCCTACAATGACTGTGAATGTTTGCAACTTAAACCACTAGGCACAGTCCTGGGTATCCGACACTAATAGGGCTCGACGACAATACCCCACAATGACTGTGAATGTTTGCAACTTAAACCACTAGGCACAGTCCTCGGTCTCCGACACTACAAGGGCTCGACGACAATACCCCTACACTGACTGTGAATGTTTGCAACTTAGACCACTCGGCACAGTTCTCGGTCTCCGACACTACAAGGGCTCGATAACAATACCCCACAATGACTTTGAATGTTTGCAACTTAAAACAACTAGGCACAGTCCTGGGTATCCGACACTAATAGGGCTCGACGTAAATACCCTACAATGACGGTGAATGTTTGCAACTTAAACCACTAGGCACAGTCCTCGGTCTCCGACACTACAAGGGCTCGATTACAATACCCCACAATGACTGTGAATGTTTGCAACTCAAACCACTAGGCACAGTTTTCGGTCTCCGACACTCCAAGGGCTCGACGACAATACCATACACTGACTGTGAATGTTTGCAACTTAAACCACTAGGAACAGTCCTGGGTATTCGACACTAAGAGGGCTCGACGAAAATTCCCCACAATGACTGTGAATGTTTGCAACTCAAACCACTAGGCACAGTCCTCGGTCTCCGACACTCCAAGGGCTCGACGACAATACCCCACAATGACTGTGAATATTTACCACTTAAACCACTAGGCACAGTCCTCGGTCTCCGACACTCCAAGGGCTCGACGACAATACCCTACAATGACTGTGAATGTTTGCAACTTAAACCACTAGGCACAGTCCTGGGTATCCGACACTAATAGGGCTCGACGACAATACCCCACAATGACTGTGAATGTTTGCAACTCAAACCACTAGGCACAGTCCTCGGTCTCCGACACTCCAAGGGCTCGACGACAATACCCCACAATGACTGTGAATATTTACCACTTAAACCACTAGGCACAGTCCTCGGTCTCCGACACTCCAAGGGCTCGACGACAATACCCCACAATGACTGTGAATGTTTGCAACTCAAACCACTAGGCACAGTCTTCGGTCTCCGACACTCCAAGGGCTCGACGACAATACCCTACAATGACTGTGAATGTTTGCAACTTAAACCACTAGGCACAGTCCTGGGTATCCGACACTAAGAGGGCTCGACGAAAATACCCCACAATGACTGTGAATGTTTGCAACTCAAACCACTAGGCACAGTCCTCGGTCTCCGACACTCCAAGGGCTCGACGACAATACCCCACAATGACTGTGAATGTTTGCAACTCAAACCACTAGGCACAGTCCTCGGTCTCCGACACTCCAAGGGCTCGACGACAATACCCCACAATGACTGTGAATGTTTGCAACTCAAACCACTAGGCACAGTCCTCGGTCTCCGACACTCCAAGGGCTCGACGACAATACCCCACAATGACTGTGAATGTTTGCAACTCAAACCACTAGGCACAGTCCTCGGTCTCCGACACTCCAAGGGCTCGACGACAATACCCCACAATGACTGTGAATGTTTGCAACTCAAACCACTAGGCACAGTCCTCGGTCTCCGACACTCCAAGGGCTCGACGACAATACCCCACAATGACTGTGAATGTTTGCAACTTAAACCACTAGGCACAGTCTTCGGTCTCCGACACTCCAAGGGCTCGACGACAATACCCTACACTGACTGTGAATGTTTGCAACTTAAACCACTAGGCACAGTCCTGGGTATCCGACACTAATAGGGCTCGACGAAAATACCCCACAATGACTGTGAATGTTTGCAACTCAAACCACTAGGCACAGTCCTCGGTCTCCGACACTCCAAGGGCTCGACGACAATACCCCACAATGACTGTGAATGTTTGCAACTCAAACCACTAGGCACAGTCCTCGGTCTCCGACACTCCAAGGGCTCGACGACAATACCCCACAATGACTGTGAATGTTTGCAACTTAAACCACTAGGCACAGTCCTCGGTCTCCGACACTCCAAGGGCTCGACGACAATACCCCACAATGACTGTGAATGTTTGCAACTTAAACCACTAGGCACAGTCCTCGGTCTCCGACACTCCAAGGGCTCGACGACAATACCCCACAATGACTGTGAATGTTTGCAACTTAAACCACTAGGCACAGTCCTCGGTCTCCGACACTCCAAGGGCTCGACGACAATACCCCACAATGACTGTGAATGTTTGCAACTTAAACCACTAGGCACAGTCCTCGGTCTCCGACACTCCAAGGGCTCGACGACAATACCCCACAATGACTGTGAATGTTTGCAACTTAAACCACTAGGCACAGTCCTCGGTCTCCGACACTCCAAGGGCTCGACGACAATACCCCACAATGACTGTGAATGTTTGCAACTTAAACCACTAGGCACAGTCCTCGGTCTCCGACACTCCAAGGGCTCGACGACAATACCCCACAATGACTGTGAATGTTTGCAACTTAAACCACTAGGCACAGTCCTCGGTCTCCGACACTCCAAGGGCTCGACGACAATACCCCACAATGACTGTGAATGTTTGCAACTTAAACCACTAGGCACAGTCCTCGGTCTCCGACACTCCAAGGGCTCGACGACAATACCCCACAATGACTGTGAATGTTTGCAACTTAAACCACTAGGCACAGTCCTCGGTCTCCGACACTCCAAGGGCTCGACGACAATACCCCACAATGACTGTGAATGTTTGCAACTTAAACCACTAGGCACAGTCCTGGGTATCCGACACTAATAGGGCTCGACGAAAATACCCCACAATGACTGTGAATGTTTGCAACTTAAACCACTAGGCACAGTCCTCGGTCTCCGACACTCCAAGGGCTCGACGACAATACCCCACAATGACTGTGAATGTTTGCAACTTAAACCACTAGGCACAGTCCTCGGTCTCCGACACTCCAAGGGCTCGACGACAATACCCCACAATGACTGTGAATGTTTGCAACTTAAACCACTAGGCACAGTCCTCGGTCTCCGACACTCCAAGGGCTCGACGACAATACCCCACAATGACTGTGAATATTTACCACTTAAACCACTTGGCACAGTCCTCGGTCTCCGACACTCCAAGGGCTCGACGACAATACCCCACAATGACTGTGAATGTTTGCAACTTAAACCACTAGGCACAGTCCTCGGTCTCCGACACTACAAGGGCTCGACGACAATACCCTACAATGACTGTGAATGTTTGCAACTTAAACCACTAGGCACAGTCCTCGGTCTCCGACACTCCAAGGGCTCGACGACAATACCCCACAATGACTGTGAATGTTTGCAACTTAAACCACTAGGCACAGTCCTCGGTCTCCGACACTACAAGGGCTCGACGACAATACCCCACAATGACTGTGAATGTTTGCAACTTAAACCACTAGGCACAGTCCTCGGTCTCCGACACTCCAAGGGCTCGACGACAATACCCCACAATGACTGTGAATGTTTGCAACTTAAACCACTAGGCACAGTCCTCGGTCTCCGACACTACAAGGGCTCGACGACAATACCCCACAATGACTGTGAATGTTTGCAACTTAAACCACCAGGCACAGTCCTCGGTCTCCGACACTCCAAGGGCTCGACGACAATACCCCACAATGACTGTGAATGTTTGCAACTTAAACCACTAGGCACAGTCCTCGGTCTCCGACACTACAAGGGCTCGACGACAATACCCCACAATGACTGTGAATGTTTGCAACTTAAACCACTAGGCACAGTCCTCGGTCTCCGACACTACAAGGGCTCGACGAAAATACCCCACAATGACTGTGAATGTTTGCAACTTAAACCACTAGGCACAGTCCTCGGTCTCCGACACTCCAAGGGCTCGACGACAATACCCCACAATGACTGTGAATGTTTGCAACTTAAACCACTTGGCACAGTCCTCGGTCTCCGACACTTCAAGGGCTCGACGACAATACCCCACAATGACTGTGAATGTTTGCAACTTAAACCACTAGGCACAGTCCTCGGTCTCCGACACTACAAGGGCTCGACGACAATGCCCTACAATGACTGTGAATGTTTGCAACTTAAACCACTAGGCACAGTCCTCGGTCTCCGACACTCCAAGGGCTCGACGACAATACCCCACAATGACTGTGAATGTTTGCAACTTAAACCACTAGGCACAGTCCTCGGTCTCCGACACTACAAGGGCTCGACGACAATACCCCACAATGACTGTGAATGTTTGCAACTTAAACCACTAGGCACAGTCCTCGGTCTCCGACACTCCAAGGGCTCGACGACAATACCCCACAATGACTGTGAATGTTTGCAACTTAAACCACTAGGCACAGTCCTCGGTCTCCGACACTACAAGGGCTCGACGACAATACCCCACAATGACTGTGAATGTTTGCAACTTAAACCACTAGGCACAGTCCTCGGTCTCCGACACTCCAAGGGCTCGACGACAATACCCCACAATGACTGTGAATGTTTGCAACTTAAACCACTAGGCACAGTCCTCGGTCTCCGACACTACAAGGGCTCGACGACAATACCCCACAATGACTGTGAATATTTACCACTTAAACCACTAGGCACAGTCCTCGGTCTCCGACACTACAAGGGCTCGATTACAATACCCCACAATGACTGTGAATGTTTGCAACTCAAACCACTAGGCACAGTTTTCGGTCTCCGACACTCCAAGGGCTCGACGACAATATCCTTCACAGAGTGTGAATGTTTGCAACTTAAACCACGAGGCATAGTCCTGGGTATCCGACACTAAGAGGGCTCGACGAAAATTCCGCACAATGACTGTGAATGTTTGCAACTCAAACCACTGGGCACAGGTCTCGGTCTCCGACACTACAAGGGCTCGACGACATTACCCTACAATGACTGTGAATATTTACCACTTTTACCACTAGGCACAGTCCTCGGTCTCCGACACTCCGAGGGCTCGATTACAATACCCCACAATGACTGTGAATATTAACCACTTAAACCACTAGGCACAGTCCTCGGTCTCCGACACTACAAGGGCTCGACGACAATACCCTACAATGACTGTGAATGTTTGCAACTTAAACCACTAGGCACAGTCCTCGGTCTCCGACACTCATAGGGCTCGACGACAATACCCCACAATGACTGTGAATGTTTGCAACTTAAACCACTAGGCACAGTCCTCGGTCTCCGACACTACAAGGGCTCGACGACAATACCCCTACACTGACTGTGAATGTTTGCAACTTAGACCACTCGGCACAGTTCTCGGTCTCCGACACTACAAGGGCTCGATAACAATACCCCACAATGACTTTGAATGTTTGCAACTTAAAACAACTAGGCACAGTCCTGGGTATCCGACACTAATAGGGCTCGACGTAAATACCCTACAATGACGGTGAATGTTTGCAACTTAAACCACTAGGCACAGTCCTCGGTCTCCGACACTACAAGGGCTCGATTACAATACCCCACAATGACTGTGAATGTTTGCAACTCAAACCACTAGGCACAGTTTTCGGTCTCCGACACTCCAAGGGCTCGACGACAATACCATACACTGACTGTGAATGTTTGCAACTTAAACCACTAGGAACAGTCCTGGGTATTCGACACTAAGAGGGCTCGACGAAAATTCCCCACAATGACTGTGAATGTTTGCAACTCAAACCACTAGGCACAGTCCTCGGTCTCCGACACTCCAAGGGCTCGACGACAATACCCCACAATGACTGTGAATATTTACCACTTAAACCACTTGGCACAGTCCTTGGTATCCGACACTACAGAGGGCTCGACGACAATTCCCTACAATGACTGTGAATGTTTGCAACTTAAACCACTGGGCACAGTCCTGGGTATCCGACACTAATAGGGCTCGACGACAATACCCCACAATGACTGTGAATGTTTGCAACTCAAACCACTAGGAACAGTCCTCGGTCTCCGACACTCCAAGGGCTCGACGACAATACCCCACAATGACTGTGAATATTTACCACTTAAACCACTAGGCACAGTCCTCGGTCTCCGACACTCCAAGGGCTCGACGACAATACCCCACAATGACTGTGAATGTTTGCAACTCAAACCACTAGGCACAGTTTTCGGTCTCCGACACTCCAAGGGCTCGACGACAATACCCTACACTGACTGTGAATGTTTGCAACTTAAACGACTAGGAACAGTCCTGGGTATCCGACACTAAGAGGGCTCGACGAAAATACCCCACAATGACTGTGAATGTTTGCAACTCAAACCACTAGGCACAGTCCTCGGTCTCCGACACTACAAGGGCTCGATTACAATACCCCACAATGACTGTGAATGTTTGCAACTCAAACCACTAGGCACAGTCCTCGGTCTCCGACACTCCAAGGGCTCGACGACAATACCCCACAATGACTGTGAATGTTTGCAACTCAAACCACTAGGCACAGTCCTCGGTCTCCGACACTCCAAGGGCTCGACGACAATACCCCACAATGACTGTGAATGTTTGCAACTCAAACCACTAGGCACAGTCCTCGGTCTCCGACACTCCAAGGGCTCGACGACAATACCCCACAATGACTGTGAATGTTTGCAACTCAAACCACTAGGCACAGTCCTCGGTCTCCGACACTCCAAGGGCTCGACGACAATACCCCACAATGACTGTGAATGTTTGCAACTCAAACCACTAGGCACAGTTTTCGGTCTCCGACACTCCAAGGGCTCGACGACAATACCCTACAATGACTGTGAATGTTTGCAACTTAAACCACTAGGCACAGTCCTGGGTATCCGACACTAAGAGGGCTCGACGACAATACCCCACAATGACTGTGAATGTTTGCAACTCAAACCACTAGGCACAGTCCTCGGTCTCCGACACTCCAAGGGCTCGACGACAATACCCCACAATGACTGTGAATGTTTGCAACTCAAACCACTAGGCACAGTCCTCGGTCTCCGACACTCCAAGGGCTCGACGACAATACCCCACAATGACTGTGAATGTTTGCAACTCAAACCACTAGGCACAGTCCTCGGTCTCCGACACTCCAAGGGCTCGACGACAATACCCCACAATGACTGTGAATGTTTGCAACTCAAACCACTAGGCACAGTCCTCGGTCTCCGACACTCCAAGGGCTCGACGACAATACCCCACAATGACTGTGAATGTTTACAACTTAAACCACTAGGCACAGTCCTCGGTCTCCGACACTCCAAGGGCTCGACGACAATACCCCACAATGACTGTGAATGTTTGCAACTCAAACCACTAGGCACAGTCCTCGGTCTCCGACACTCCAAGGGCTCGACGACAATACCCCACAATGACTGTGAATGTTTGCAACTCAAACCACTAGGCACAGTCCTCGGTCTCCGACACTCCAAGGGCTCGACGACAATACCCCACAATGACTGTGAATGTTTGCAACTTAAACCACTAGGCACAGTCCTCTGTCTCCGACACTCAGAGGGCTCGACGAAAATACCCCACAATGACTGTGAATGTTTGCAACTCAAACCACTAGGCACAGTCCTCGGTCTCCGACACTCCAAGGGCTCGACGACAATACCCCACAATGACTGTGAATGTTTGCAACTTAAACCACTAGGCACAGTCCTCGGTCTCCGACACTCCAAGGGCTCGACGACAATTCCCTACAATGACTGTGAATGTTTGCAACTTAAACCACTAGGCACAGTCCTGGGTATCCGACACTAATAGGGCTCGACGACAATACCCCACAATGACTGTGAATGTTTGCAACTTAAACCACTAGGCACAGTCCTCGGTCTCCGACACTCCAAGGGCTCGACGACAATACCCCACAATGACTGTGAATGTTTGCAACTTAAACCACTAGGCACAGTCCTCGGTCTCCGACACTCCAAGGGCTCGACGACAATACCCCACAATGACTGTGAATGTTTGCAACTCAAACCACTAGGCACAGTCCTCGGTCTCCGACACTCCAAGGGCTCGACGACAATACCCTACAATGACTGTGAATGTTTGCAACTTAAACCACTAGGCACAGTCCTCGGTCTCCGACACTACAAGGGCTCGACGAAAATACCCCACAATGACTGTGAATGTTTGCAACTTAAACCACTAGGCACAGTCCTCGGTCTCCGACACTCCAAGGGCTCGACGACAATACCCCACAATGACTGTGAATGTTTGCAACTTAAACCACTAGGCACAGTCCTCGGTCTCCGACACTCCAAGGGCTCGACGACAATACCCCACAATGACTGTGAATGTTTGCAACTTAAACCACTAGGCACAGTCCTCGGTCTCCGACACTCCAAGGGCTCGACGACAATACCCTACAATGACTGTGAATGTTTGCAACTTAAACCACTAGGCACAGTCCTCGGTCTCCGACACTCCAAGGGCTCGACGACAATACCCCACAATGACTGTGAATGTTTGCAACTCAAACCACTAGGCACAGTCCTCGGTCTCCGACACTCCAAGGGCTCGACGACAATACCCCACAATGACTGTGAATGTTTACCACTTAAACCACTAGGCACAGTCCTCGGTCTCCGACACTCCAAGGGCTCGACGACAATACCCCACAATGACTGTGAATGTTTGCAACTCAAACCACTAGGCACAGTCCTCGGTCTCCGACACTCCAAGGGCTCGACGACAATACCCCACAATGACTGTGAATGTTTGCAACTCAAACCACTAGGCACAGTCCTCGGTCTCCGACACTCCAAGGGCTCGACGACAATACCCCACAATGACTGTGAATGTTTGCAACTCAAACCACTAGGCACAGTCCTCGGTCTCCGACACTCCAAGGGCTCGACGACAATACCCCACAATGACTGTGAATGTTTGCAACTCAAACCACTAGGCACAGTCCTCGGTCTCCGACACTCCAAGGGCTCGACGACAATACCCCACAATGACTGTGAATGTTTGCAACTCAAACCACTAGGCACAGTCCTCGGTCTCCGACACTCCAAGGGCTCGACGACAATACCCCACAATGACTGTGAATGTTTGCAACTCAAACAACTAGGCACAGTCCTCGGTCTCCGACACTCCAAGGGCTCGACGACAATACCCCACAATGACTGTGAATGTTTGCAACTCAAACCACTAGGCACAGTCCTCGGTCTCCGACACTCCAAGGGCTCGACGACAATACCCCACAATGACTGTGAATGTTTGCAACTCAAACCACTAGGCACAGTCCCCGGTCTCTGACACTCCAAAAGCTCGACGACATTACTCCACAATGACTGTGAATGTTTGCAACTTAAACCACTAGGCACAGTCCTCGGTCTCCGACACTCCAAGGGCTCGACGACAATACCCCACAATGACTGTGAATGTTTGCAACTTAAACCACTAGGCACAGTTTTCGGTCTCCGAAATTCCAAGGGCTCGACGACAATACCCCACAATGACTGTGAATATTTACCACTTAAACCACTAGGCACAGTCCTCGGTCTCCGACACTCAAGGGGCTCGACGACAATACCCCACAATGACTGTGAATATTTACCACTTAAACCACTAGGCACAGTCCTCGGTCTCCGGCACTACAAGGGCTCGACGAAAATACCCCACAATGACGGTGAATATTTTTATTTTAAACAACTGGGCACAGAATCTTCAACAAATATTTAAGAAATAACGTATATGGAAATATATCTAGAGTATAACCTATTACATGTGGCTTCCAGTCACTTGCTGAAAATAGCTTGTATTCTAAAATACGGATCAGTCTGTCCCATATTTGATTCATTTATTGTGCATTCATGTAGAATTTTTATTTTTAAGGATAAGCAGGATGTTTCAACGACGATGGTTGGGTACATCACATAGGTGGCGAATCCGTCAGATCGATCGATTGTGTGGCCGTTGGTCCTGCTGCATCACCGTGGAACCCTCTTTGGTTCTGAGACTTTTTAAATTGCGGATAGTGCATCAGCATCTTTCAGCAACTACCACTATCTGGACGCCTCAGAATCGCAATGCCCTTTACAAAAACGACAGGTCACCGTCTATGCTGTGACCGCCCACAAGGTTTGCGCGACTAGAACGCAGTTGATATGTTTGTATGTTGATTTGGTGACAGTTCACCAATGCTATTAATTACTGCTCGTCAGGAATATATCACCTAGGTTGTAATCGTCGGTCCGATCGTGCAACCTGTTAAATTCGAGGCCACTTCACATGATTTTGGTTTGGCTCCGTTATTCGTTGCAAATAAGTAAGAATTGCCGGTAATACCGGTAATACAGACAATTCGTCTATTCAATATTAAGGGTTAATTCAACCCTCCATGCAATCCTAACACATTGATATTGAACTCATAGCCTAAAATTCGGTGTTTGAGCAGTCGGTTCCCAAATTTTCCACGCCAAAGGAATAATTGAAAAGTGTGTTTTATTCAATCGATAGGCGTCAGAAAGTAACAGAACAATGTTCTGCGAAAGTCATTGTTTTATCACATAGAGAATGGTTTGTTTAAAGTGAAAATTATGTTGAGGAAGGCGGTAGCAAGATAGTATGGAACATGCAGCGGTGATTGGGCATTCTGAAAAGCGCAAAACAACCTACGAATACACAATCAAACGGTTTGACATGAAATACGAAGGATGGGTTTTAAATAGAGTTGCCAAACACTCGCAACAATGCGTATCAGTTATATGAAATAAACAAACAACTGTGCATTGGTTATGTCGAATGCCTTGTTGTGTTGGGTGCTTTCTGTATTCCTAAAACGAAAAACGCAATCTGTGAAAGCGTTTTCAACGCCGAAGACCAATATTGTGCAGGAAGAGGCAAATTAGCAATCATGACACTGTTTAAGTAGAGGTAAATTGATGAAACGTTTAGATAACTCAACCTACACACAAAAAGGATTCTAATCGACTTTGAAATGACGTCCCGATTGCACCTCCTGTGTTTATCAAATTATTAGAAACCGCTGTGGGAACGCCAACAGCCACAGCAACAAACGACGACGGTAAACATAATCGACAAAACCAGATTTGGCACGGAAATCAGAAATACCGACACCTTATTTACAATTTAATTTTTGATCAAATGCAAAACAATTTTTTGATTGGAGCTATGCAATTGATAAAGTATTACAGAGAGGTCTATTTTATAAATGTGAGGCATTCTTTATCAAAAGTGTAATAATGAAATTTCGTAACTCGTATGGAAGGCACCTAGCGCAAGAATCAAAAATTGGCTCGAGCATTTTATTTCAAAGCGGAAGCCGTTGAAGGCGCGTGCAAAGTTGCACCGATTTAGGAATCATACAGAATTACCCTAGTGCCCTTCTTTGAACATATCTTAAATAGTTCGAGATAATTAATGGGCCTGTGCAAAGTGTATAAATTGAGATAATTACACCAAAAAGACTTACCGAAATGTAATTGATTTAAAAGAACCCTTGGCTTCTTACCTGCATGAAGAGTCCTCGTATTTTTCCAAAGCGGTAGACTGCAGAGTCTGTGTACACTGCCCTCTGCTTTGTCACATGCCTGTAACGACACTAAGTAGAGAGTGCCGGCGGTGAGGCCGCTTATAGTGCAATTTGTGGCATTCGAATCGACCTCGCATGTTTGAGGAAGGTTTCCGAATGTCCTGCCAAAGAAACGTCTTATACCGGTCATCGGCGTCGGACGTGTCCATGCCAATTGTATTTGATTTCCGCTAATAAAAGTCACGTGGATTTCGCTTGGAGCTAGTGGAATATTTAAAAATAAGCGGTTAGCCCATTTTTAGTTCCATATTACCTAGCCAGGGGTAACCAAAGAAAACGTTTGAAAAACTATTATCCTTTCAGAAGATGTGCTTTTCTGATAAAAAAAACGTAAATCGCTAATGTCAAAACAATTTATTTTCGTTCAATAAGATTGAATGAAACTAATGGCTCACTGCATTGCTTGAAACTCCTCATTCATAGTTTCAGGCAACCCCAGATGCTCTTGGCGTTGTCAACTTCCCCAATCATGGGTCACGTCTGGTGTGAAAATTGCCAGAAATTCACATGATTGTGCCAAAATTATCTCTGATTCATATCTATCTTGCGTGTGCACCAAGGTGGGACACCACAATCACTTGGTATCAATGAGGCGCCTTCAAAATTGCAATATAATTGACATCCAATAAAACACTGACAGTATAAATGCGACATAAGAAATACATGATTGCAAATAAAACCAGACAATCTGTTCTTAGATGTAGGGGCTGTATTAAGATAAGCATCGGGTTAAAACATACGTTTCGGTCGTGTCCTCGTAGTAAATATTGAGGCAGAAGTACAGATGGTGTTGATTCCGAGTGAAGGCTGGTCACACAACTTCAGCGAAACCTCATACTTGGTGTATGTCGCGAGGCCGTTGATTGTGTATTCGTTGCCTGTTTGAGTTTGTTTGTAATATCTGCATGGTTGTGGGTCGCTTTTGTCAATTGTGTAAAATGGGTTGTTAAGGGCTGGGGTTCCTGGAATATCAGTCCACGTAAACCATATCGACGAATCGGTTTTCCCATGTACCCTTAAGCCAGGTGGACCTATTGGAATGCACAGAGATTGCCGACTTAAGATTATGTGTGGTATTTTGACAACGTTTATTGGTTTTATTTTCAGTGTATCTTATGACGCACAGCTACACGGCTCAGACAAAGAAGACGAACAATCTCAATGCCCTGGGCATTACGACAGCTCACCGAATAAGCAGAACGTGCAACAATGTTAAATGAAATCGAACTCGGTTTGTATTGTTTAGTGTGCGACTGATAACGAATCTTTACAAGAATAACTGAACAATTTAAATATCGATAAACTGCTCTTCAGAAATATTAAACTCCAGTTGCAATTTTGGGTAAGAGCTACAAAGAAAGGCGATTTTCATCGTCACTATTTCGACTTGCAATTTTCACGGACAATCGGCATCACGTATTACGTGGTTCAATTCCTGCATAACCTGAGTCAGATCAATCGTGCGTGCGTGCGCGTGCGTACGGGTCACCGATCACCTACCTTTCGGAAGACTCTTCGTTATTTTTTCGAAACTGCTGTACTACACTATTCTTTCCGGGCGGCTCTCTGCTTCGTTACACGCCTTCAACGACACCTCGTAGTCGATAATAGGCGGACAGGCCAAATGGTGCAGTTTTTGCAATTCGCATCCACGCTACATAGTTGAATAAAGATGAGGAAGCAAGAGATAGAAGAGGGCTTTTATAACCCGCCTGAATGCATCCCACATAACCGACCTCACGTCACTCGACCTGCCTCCACAAAAGAATCATGTACCGCTGGGTTGCATGGGAAGCGGTTGAGACCAGTCCGGTCAACAGTATAACGGGGGCCTTACAAATTCGGGTATGTAAAGAAAATGATGTTTAAGAATTTGAACTTCGATTTCTGAATCCAGCCGCCTTTCAACTAAATGTTTGGCGGTTCAGTGCCAACGCTACTTACAAGCACTAAGCCTTTTTATGACAGATGCGTCTTGAAAGAATAACGAATAAGAACGCAAAAAAAGTATAATCAAGATTATTCTCTTTATTTAATATGATAAAGGCACAACTTTAGGTCGGTGATCGCGCGTTCGTGGTTGGAAATCTGTTCGTTTGTGTTAAAACAAAAGTTGGCATTTAAGGTCACTACATTGCTCCCCTTTTAGACTCTTCGTCGTCAGGGAAAACGATACAATAAAGAGTACCTTAAAATACGATAAAAAACCAAAGGAATCAATCGGGGGCAAAGTCAGAGAAGATGGCACATTCATTTTAAAGGGTTCTCTATCGTTGTCTGAGGTGATTTATGTAGACAGAGTCCTCGGGGTAGATGAACAAAATTATGTAGCCTCGTTTTCGTGTCTAACGATGCGATTCGTATGCGTCGTAGCATGTTTGGCATTAAGATTGACAAAAGGTTGTTGAGGGTAGTACATAATGGTGAGAAAGGGCTTTATGGAAAAGGCCTTTCAAGGGCCGCAATTACGCGTTTGCCAAACTTTGTACACTTCAAGGGTTTAATTTGCCTTATTTCACACCTGCTATGTACAATCGCAACTTCTTATATCATTTTTGTCTGTTGTAACATTTAATGCTGAAAGTTTTGGTCCTCGTGACCTTAATAAAGCGAATACCATTATTATTGATGTCCAAGATGATTTCCATGGCTGTTGGGATATCTACGCAGAGTTCGTCCTCGCTGAAGAGTGTTACTTCACTTGGAATTCGCGTCTACCGATGCGAGTCGTATATATAATATAATAATAATAATAATAATAATAATATTCGCTTTATTAAGGTCACGAGGACCAAAACTTTCAGCATTAAAATTTACAATAAACAAAAAATGTTACAGGAAGTGACGATTATACGTAGACAATGCAGAATAAGTTAAGAAGAATAAACGAAGTAACATCAGGGTAAATTTGCAAGAAAGGCCAATTTAACCTACGAAGTATAAAATGTTTGGCAAACGGGAAATGGCGGCCATTGAGAGGCCCTATCCAAAACGCGCGCCTATCATTCTCGGCTCCTAAACTTCATCGGCGTATTAATGTAGAGGAAATCATAATCTGTGTATTAATGTTTATAGTAGAGGAAATTATGGTAATTCGAAGACTTTGTGGCCCAAAAATCAGAATGGCACGATGGCCAAAGACGAAGGTCGGGAATGAATAATATTGTTTATTATTAAAACAATAGTTATGGCCCGACCTGGGACGAAAACGCCGATAAGGCGCGATGCTAAGCGCCCGCTGCAGGCGTGTCCTGACTGGACACACGTGATGCGTGTCGTGGGGGCCGGCCACGTCGTAGCATGCGTCGTAGCATGGCTGGCGGTTGGGTTTAAACAATGCCGCCGAAGAAAGTAAGTATCGAAAATTGAAGTTGACAGTGAACGATTATCCTGTTTTGGTCTCAGATGGTTGATGAAAATAGATTTTCGTGAAAATATCGTCTTTATGGCGGCCTATGATTATTTACAACAGTGCATGGGCAGAGACGGTTCAAATATGTAAAATTGGATCATTGTAAATCAGTAGATTAACTCTGGGCATGATATGTTCGCCAATAACGTGGTTCCGAGCCAAAAAAGGATAACGAATGAGAACGCAAACCAAAGAATAATCAAGATTTTTCTTTTGTGATAATAATACAAAGGTACAACGTTAAGTCGGGGATCGCGCGTTCGTAGGCGGAAGTCTGTTTTTGTTTGTTAAAACAAAAGAGAAATGTTAGGTCACAACAAATTCACGGTCTAATCGATCTCCGAAGTTAAAATTCGATGTTTGAGCCAAAAGTGTTTGCAATTTCCGAAGCATCATGTCTTATATGTAGTCTTTTGTAATACTTAAATAATTGACCGAAATTAATTTTTAAAACGACGTGTAGACAAATAGAAAAACACCATCGACTGCTTGTCTGCCGAAAGAATCCTCGTATTTGTCAAAAGCGCTCGACTGCAGAGTCTGTGTACACTGCCCTCTGCTTTGTCACATGCCTTTAACGACACCAAGTAGACCGTGTCGGCGGTGGAGCCGCTGATGGCGCAAGTTCTCGCATTCGCATTTATGACTTTTGCTTTCGATTGTAGAGGCCAACACGTGGTTCACGCCGCTCATTCGCGTTAAAGTTTTCATGTCAATTTATCTGGTTATATTAAACAGGAGTTGCCGGGAAGTTCGTAAGGGCTAGTGATATTATGAAAACCATGACAGTAAATTCGCTTGTTTTTCACTGCGAGGCAACAAATGAAGAAGCTGTATGATCATCTTCTTTTTATAAAATTTAATAATGCGCTTAATAAGAAAGGTAAGGCAGAGTAAAGTTACTGAATGACACAGAAATTAAGAGTTCAATGAAACTGTAAACGATGTCACTATTTTCCCATTTCTCGACGACGTGTATTGTTTTATTTTAAACTCCACGGAACCTACAATTGTAACTTTTCCCGGAGGCCATCAAAGCAACCTGTAGTCTATAAGCTGCGAAATGGGGCCCAATGAACGCTTCATGAATGCTATTTACCATAAAAGCCTGTCCCAATAATCGTTATGTTGACGTCGACGGGCAGTTTATTGTACGGAATGCATATCCTGGTCAAGTCTCTGGAAACCGTCTTAATAACGATCGCATTTTCCTGAATGGTCAGTTACATGAAAAACTGCTTTCTAGACACCGGTAAGTTAGTGAATGACACAGAAATTGTCACAATTTCCTCAAGTCTCGGAAACTACAATCGTAACGTTTTTGCCTGAAGCCATCTAAGCAACCTAGCGGCTATAGGCTGCAAACTTGGGCCTTATTAATGGTTGCTGTCTATTCCAAAGTTATCTGTGTATCGTTGCCAGGAGGGAAGATTCGACGATTACCCCTGCTCCTGAACAAGAGCCGACGCCCTATATCCCTAAATATAGTGAAGCTATCAAGCAGACGACGCAGAAGCTCCTGCCAGAAATGGCCGTATCTACGAGAACGTTGTCAACAGAATATCGACCGGTTCCTTCTTCGCGCGACAATACGGAAGAAGACGGACAGAAGCGATTTGCGGTGCGAATCCGCGAGCTGACGATAGCTGTCGCGACGATTCAGGCAGAGTATCAAACCACGATGCTGAACAAAGAAAATTCGCCGAGTACCCCTGCTCCTGAACAAGAGCCGACGCCCTATACCCCTGCCAATTCCCAACGACCGTACCGTTCACACTCCGTTACTCTCTGTCCTTCCACCGTGAATGAAATCCCTCTTTTTCCAGCAGTGTCCACGTATCGTTACAGATGTGACAGCACTGGCGGGTGTAACTATACCCGTTTAGAGAGATTGACACTCCTTGTCCAAATCCTTACCAAGAAAATCGTTAAAATCAAAATCCCAGTCCGTGATAGTACAGTCGCAAGTAGCTCCGTCCGTGACGTGGAAGATCTTGGTACAAGTCCCGGCCCCCGACGACTCGCACAACTTAGGTCGCCCTTAGGTATATGGGACGAAAACTAGGGCGGTGGGGTTAAGTTGAGGGGACAGGTGGGGTCCAGGTTGCTGTCTATTGAAAAGTAATCTGTGTAGCATTGCCAAGAAGGACTTGGAAAAGGCGAAGAAAATTATTTTGGAAGATTTCTTGCATGCGTTATACCTGTTCGTTACAAGTACACCCACATTAACTGGAGACGACTGCAACATAATGTTTAACATGCATTCTTGCGTTGTTTATGATAGGTTTATTACGTTGCTTTTTTTCGAAATTATCATAAGCGGTATTGTGACCGAAAATAAACACCTAAAACACAAGGTAGATAAAAACTCAGAGTTTCTAAGGCTTGTTTAATTGCAGATGGTTCACCAGCCTGTTTCCGACAAAATTTGGCTCACAGCGCTGCGTCCAGCTTAGTTTCTTGGCGGCTAGGATTCGGAGTCGAACCCAGGCTCACTAACGAACACAGTGAGGATGCTAAACGCCACGCCAAAAACACCTCTTTCACAATCCTTCCTATTAGTGTCGGTGAATTCGCGGACGGGTCCTTATAACGGGGAACTACCCAACTGGTCCATAGTTTTGGAGAAGGGAGGGTGTCGCTGTTTGTCCTACAGTGTAGGATGTGTGGAGGAGGTTGAGCGGCTGCGGTTGCCGGTTGTGAAGGGTTGGAAGAGCGCAAGGCATCCTGTTTGACGAGAGAAAGTGAGTTGCCTCACTTTGAGTGAACCAGAGGGTTGTAAACACCATCAGATCGAACTTCGTACCATAGAAAGATACAAAGGCAAGATGGCCCCCTCTTATCCTGTCATGTCATGTAGTGTTTATAAATGCGCGTTACCTTGAAAGTTATTCAACAAAAGGTAATAAATTTAATGTTTACTGTTAATAAAACGGAAAATGTTTGAAATTTAAGACAAGGGATATTTTGTACGTATTTAAAGTTTCAATTTTTTTATATAGAAGCTTTATTTAAATTAACACCTATTCTGGCGTTTTTCGACAACCATGCTTTGTCAGGTAACCTTGAGCAGCATTCTGTTTGCATATGACATCGATCACGACCACAGTTTCATGGTGGAAACTAGCGCGGATTATTATGCAATGCACCTTATTCTGTTTCACCGGTTAAACTGCTTCCATGTAACATCACACCATTCGGTCAACGGTCGCTTCGTCTGGAATTTTAAATGTGGCAAATTTTCCATTTCATGCTAACTTTTTTTTCTCGTTCGATCAGTGTCCTTTGACCTCTTTGACCCCACGCGAGAACTCTGATTGGCTCATCATTCATGGTTTGAGCATACCATTTAGCGTCAAACTATACCGAATTTACTGGCATTAGCGACAAAGACTCACGTTTTTAATCAAAACCCCTTTCCTTGAGTCAATTGCGTTAAAGCACCGTAGGTCTTGATTTATTAGGTAAGTAAGCAATTTCGCCATATTGCTGACGGTGGCCGCGTACTCGTATTTGAAGTCCACAAGAAATTAATACATGCGATGGCTTCTTTAAAACGAACGTAGGATCCGGCAACTCGATTTCCTTTCCAAGTTAAACCTGGAGTTCGGTCATGTCTCCAGGGGAAGATGGCATACCAACTGCAAACCATAGCATGTTTCATCGACTTCCGGGGTTCTTTTGACTCGGAAAAAAATTAAATCCCTCTGAGCGGGCATGCCCGGAAAATCTGGCACCTTCTGAAGTAATACTACTCGTCCACCCAAGCGAAAGTTCGTGTCTAACGCGAGCAGTCATAAGTAATCCCCCTAAATGCTGGCGTTTTACAAGGCTACCCTCTATCACCGGTACTGTTCAACTACGCAGGGGACTTGGTAATGCAACAAGCCCTGGACGGTCGAAACGGCGTTAAAGAAACTCCAATATTTTCCATCGGCGAGAAGTTCTAGTCTCTAACGTTCTCCATCGCAGCACGATATATTTCCATTGGAAAAAAATAAATATCCTGCGTCCATTTAATTAATTGCATCTCAAGCGTGCCTGGTGATGGTTTGTTATAAAGAGCCAGTCATTTCTTCCCGCCGTTGTTTCACTTAAGTTAAACCTCACAGTCTGATGTTGATCTCATAGCTTAAACTTCTTCAAGCCCGAATGTTGAAACCATACGAGTTTATTAAATTTCGATGTTTGGGTATTCGGGTCACCAACACATGATTAGCTGAGGTTCTAATATTTTCCACGTCAAAGGAATACCTGCAGTGTGTTTTATTCAATCGAAAGGTGTCAGAAAGTAACAGTGCATTGTTCTATGAAGGTCATTGATTTATCAGAGAGAGGATAGTTTGTGAAAAGTTAGATATTTTTGAGGAAGGCGGCGGCAGGATGGAATCCACCTTCCAGAGGCGATTGGTCATTCTGAAAAGTACAAAACAACCTATGGATACACAATCAAGCGGTTTGACATGAAATACGACGGATGGGGTTTTAACAGAGTTACCAAACCTGCGCAACAATTAGTATCAGCATTATATAAAACCACCATGACCTAGATGAAATAAACAAACCTCTGCCCAATGGTTGTGCCTATGGCCTGGTGGTAGTGGTTGCGTACTGGTTTACTAAAACGAGAAACGCAATCGGTGAGAGCGCATTCGACCTCGAACACAAATATTGTGCAGGAAGAGGCAAATAAGTAATAATGGCACTGTTCAAGTCAGCTGAACGATGAAACGTTTCGATAACTCAACCAACACAACAAAACGGATTCTAACATTATTCACAATTCAATTTTCGATCATGTGCAAAACATGCGTTCATTGCTTGTACGTCAAGTGATAAAGTATTACACCGAGGTCCATTTTATAAATGTGAGGCATTGTTTATCAAAATATATTTCTATGCACGAAGCAGTAGAAGGCGGATGCAAAGTATTCACCGACTTTGAGATCATGCACTTCTTTGATCATATATTGAATAGTTCGAGATAATTAATGGGCTTGTGCAATAGGCCACAAATTGAGATATGCACCCCAAAAAGACCAAAAAGAGATAAACACTTTGATAAAATTGAAAAGAGGGGATGGGACGGGTCATTTAAAATAAGAGCACTGATTAGAGAACAACTATTAAATTCATGTTTAACAATGATCTCTTGAATGAAGAGCATAGCCAGGCCACTAGATAACGAGATTATGTTATGATCCTACTAATGGTTAAAAAGTTACTTGGGAGCAATATACAATGATGGGAATTATACAGGCATAGACAAAGGTTTTTATACGGCTACAGCTTTAACAAAGTCTCCTGAACTAGCGAACTTAGAAACAAAGGCAACCACATTTACCAAAGACGGCATCCACATGATCACTTCATGATAACCAACTGTTAAAAATAACGCCGATGAATTTCGATTTTGAGCTCGAAGCGAAATTATGAACTGAAGAGATTTCAGGAGTGTAAACATTGGCTCTTAGGGAATAAGTTAGAAAGTGAGATGCATTTTTATACATTCAACAGAAGACCAGTCTCCGAAGACCACTCGAGTACCTCAGTGACTGCCTGCCCGAGCTGTTGACAATCACCACTCGTGTTGCAGGAATGGCATAACGTCAAGTAATCCGCTTATTGTATTCGTGTCACGTCGTTAGGGGACCGATGGCTTGACGTTGTAATAGTTAAAAAGGAATGGAGATAGACCTGTGCCTTGTAGTACACAGCAATTATTTGGCAAAGAGGATAAGGCTTTAGAGTTATATTTCGAACCGGAAGCAGTAGAATGGAGATGCTAAGTATTCACCAACTTTGGGATCATACGAATTTTCCAAATGCTTTTCTTTGATCATATATTGAATAGTTCGAGATAATACATGGGCATTTACAATGAGCCACGAAGAGAGATTAGTACACAAAAAAAACTTACCGAAATTTAATTGATTAAACAAAATTGAAAAAAAACCTTGAATTCTTACCTGAATGTAGAGTCCTCGTATTTGTCGAAAGCGCTCGACTGCAGAGTCTGTGTACACTGCCCTCTGCTTTGTCACATGCCTTTAACGACACCGCGTAGAAAGTGTCAGCGGTGAGGCCACTAATGGTGCATGTTCTGGCGTCCGAATCAACCTCGCATGTTTGAGGATCGCTTCCGAGTGTCCTGCCGAAGAAACTACTAATGCCGGCCATCTGCGTCGGACGTTTCCATGTCAATTGGATTTGATTTTCACTAATAGGAGTGACTTGGATATCGCTTGGGGCTGGTAGAATATTTAAAGAAAGCAAAAATCCGCTGTTAGCCCATATTTTCTTCCATTAAGCCGCGCCAGGGGTAATCAAAGTACACGTTTTAATAACTATCATCGTGTGCTTTTCTGATATCAAAAAACATGCATCTCGTCGATGCAAAAACGATCCATTTTCGTTCGATAAAATTGACTAATAGTATTCATGGCTAACTGCATTTCCTGAAACTCCTCAGTCACCGTTTTGGGCAACCGCAGATGCTGTCAGACATGCTCCTGGCCTCAAGTAATAGCGAATCGGGTCTTCATGGGTCCAGACAGGTGGTGGAATTTGCCTGAACTTGCCGAAATGTATGTTTAAACCGGCGTGTAGACAAATATAAAAGCACCATCGACTACTTGCCTGCCGGAAGAGTCCTTATATGTTTTCGAAATGCTCTTGACTGCACAGTCTACCCATATCGGCCTCTGCTCCGTCACATGCCTTTAATCAAGACATCGTAGTCCGTGTACGGCTGTGAGGCCACTAATGGTGCAGGTTCTGGCATCCGAATCGACTTCGCATTTTTGAGGATTGACTTCGTTTGTAAAAGCAAAGAAGCGTCTAATGCCAGTCATCTGAGTTGGGGCTGTCCATGTCAGTTGTATTTGACTATCGCTAATAGGAGTGACGTGGAGGTCGCTTGGAGCTAGTGGAGTATTTAAGGAAATGAAAGATCAGCTGTTAGCCCATATATTCTTCAATTTTACCCAGCCGGTTGCAACCGAAGACAGAGATGTTCGAACAAATAACCTTTTTAATATCTGTAATCGTTTTTGGATGTAAGAACTATTTATTTTCTTTAAATAAAATTGAGTGCATTTTATTAATTCAATAGTCGGATCATATCTATCTTGCGCACGTGTGTGTGAGTCCTTAAGCTAGACAAGTACTATCAATCTCTATCCAAAGCGGCCGTTTCGATACTTGGGGATAGTAATATGATTGAAATCCTGTTAAAAAACGGACAAACTGCTCTGAGGTGTGGGGCACTATTGAGGTTAGCGTCGAGTAAAAACATACGTTGCGGCCGCGTCCTCGAGGTTGCTCTTGAAGGAGAAGTACAGAGAGTGCTGTTTTCGAGTGAAGGCTGATCGCACAGCATCAGCGAAACATTGTATTCAGTGTATGCGACGAGGTCATCGATTGTGCAGTAGGTTGCGTTTATGGGTCTTCCGTAAAATGTGCATCGTTGCGGGCCGTTTTTGTCAATTGTGTAAAATGGGTTGTTTAGGGTCGGCGTCACTAAAGAAACCTTCCATGACAACAATATCCTTGAATCGCTTTTGAAGTATTTGGTAACGCCGGCTGGACCTGCGGGAATGCACAACATAGACTGACAACTGAATGTTTTGCGTGGTGTCTCCACTGCGTGCATTATGTAATAGTCAGTGCCTCACACCCACACGACTTGGACGCAAAGAACGGATACTTTTAATGCCCTTGCAAATACGACAGCTCAGCGAACGTTAAAAACGTCCCACAACGCTAAAACAACTGGAACGCGGTTAACAGGCACTGTTTAAAATATGTAAACGTCATCTGCGTTGGAGGTGTCGCATGCCAATGCTACTTTATTATCGTTGATAGGAGTGACTCCGAAGATTGTAGGGGCTAGTGATATAATCAAATTACCCGACGTTGGTTTTTTTCACCATGAGCCTACATTTTTATAAGATTGTACAACATGGTCCATTTTACAAATATGACTCAGTCATTATATTTTGGAATTTAAGGCCTGCGAATTCAATTGATTGGTGAATGATTTCACGATTTCCACTTATGCGGTTACCAGTAATATTGCGGATGCACACTCGAAATTTCCGTGGATTCCATCGCCTAACCGAATAACAAAACGGGTTTCAGCATCTTTAATAATACTAATAATATAATAATAATTGTGGTCTGCAGCCACCTTGAATTTACTATAAAGTGTCGGCACAACGAAATATATGAAGCGGTTAACGTGGCCATACGCAAATTACAACCACTGCGTAACGATCTGCAGGACTAACCCACATACAACGGCTTCACGACAATACCCCACACCTCATAACCTTCCCCTAAAAACGTCGCCATCCAACTTGTCCCACCCAGCGATCGTCATTTCATGCAACACCTGCCGGGCTGCGTATCGCTCTCTGGAATGACGCGGAGGTTTCTTGGAGCTAGTTTTGGCATGATAGCAAGGCCGATTCCTTTTGGTTGTGAAGACCAATCTTCACATAGAATGCGTGTAACATACATTATTGAATAATCTTGAATGTCAAGATTCAACGATAAATATAGGTGGTTGATGCCATATTATACACTTAACCAACACAGTGACACCTCCTTGAAACTCACACTCGTTAAATTACTGAAAGCTAAGGTTACAGGCGTACGCCGCATGCTCCAGTTAATGTGGTTACCTAGAAGACCTGCCAAAGGTCAGCGGCGATGGTAAGCGCTTTGAGCAACCTTTCAATTTACTTATTAATGCCGCAAGGGATATCAAAGCCACTCTACCAAATTATAAAGAAACTTCTGTGACATCGCCATCATCATCACATCCAAATACGTACGGGCCGTACCAGTTTACCCCAAAGTGTTTGCAATCTCCCTGGCTTTAAATCTGATACGAAGAGTTTCATAATGCTAAACAACTTACCGAAATTTATGTTTTAACCAGGCGTGTAGACAAATATAAAATACACCATCGACTACTTGCCTGCTGGAAGAGTCCTTATATTTTTCGAAACCTCTTGACTGCACAGTCTACCCATATCGGCCTCTGCTCTGTCACACGCCGTTAACAAGACCTCGTAGACCCTGTAGGCTCTCAGGCCTTTTATGGTGCAGGTTCTGGCATCCGAGTCGACCTCGCATTTTTGAGGATTGACTTCGTTTGTAAAAGCAAAGAAGTGTCTAATGCCAGTCATCTGAGTTGGGGCTGTCCATTTCAGTTGTATTTGACTATCGCTAATAGGAGTGACGTGGATGTCGCTTGGAGCTAGTGGAGTATTTAAGGAAATGAAAGATCAGCTGTTAGCCAACATATTCTTCAATTTTACCCAGCCGGTTGCCACCGAAGACCAGAGATGTTCAAACAAAGAACCTTTTTAATATCTTTAATCGTTTTCGGATCTGTTAATTCTGATTTAACAGTCGCACATCCTTCGCCAATGTAAGAACTATTTATTTTATGTTAAATAAAATTGAGTGCATTTTATGAAACCCATAGCCGGATCATATCTATCGTGCGCAGACGTGTGTGTAGTCCTCAGCTAGACAAGAACTATCACTCTCTATCAAAGCGGCCGATTCGATAATTGTAGAAGTGTAATATGATTGACATGCTGTTAAAAAAATTGACAAACTGCTCTGAGATGTGGGGCACTATTGAAATTTGCTCTTGAAGGAGAAGTACAGAGAGGGATGTTTTCGAGTGAATTGTTGGCAACAACGAAATATATGAAGCGTTTAACGCGGCCGTACGCAAATTTAACCACTGTGTAACGTCTACAAGACTCACCCACTACAACGGTTTCACGAAAATACCCAACAAAGAATCGACCATAATACCCCACACCTCATAATCTTCCCCATAATAACGTCGCAATCCAACTTGTCCCACCCAGCGATCGCCATTTCATGCAAAACCCGCCGGGCTACGTATCGCTCTCTGGAATAACGCGGAGGTTGCCTTGAGCTAGTTGTGGCATGATAGCAAGGCCGATTCCTTATCTGCTGTGAAGACCAACTTTCATGTAGAATCCGTTTTACATACATTATTGAATCATTTTGAATGCCAATTTATCTGGAATATCGTCCATACGAATGGCTTTCGAAAATCAGATTCAAATCACTGGTTGCCAATAGTGATTACCAAGTTTCGACGTGGCATTCTCCTCGTTGAAGATAAATTGTCGGGAACACCAACACAGTGACCCTACTTTGGAACGAAGACTCGTTAAATTACGGAAAGCACCAACTTGAATCCTCCGAATTACTAGGATTACAGGCATAGGCACCTTGTCCCAGTTTATTTAAGTCTTGCCAAATGTCAGCGGGGATGGTAAGCGCAGAACTTTTGGGCAACCATTAGATTTCTGTATTACTACCGCAGAGGATCTCAAAGTTACTCTGCCAAATTATAAAGGAACTTCTGTGAAATAGAGGTTCTGAATGCTCAAAACCTTGCCGAAATTAAGGTTTTAACCGG
Source organism: Proteocephalus fallax (assembly GCA_028672205.1). NCBI lineage: Eukaryota > Metazoa > Platyhelminthes > Cestoda > Proteocephalidea > Proteocephalidae > Proteocephalus > Proteocephalus fallax. The sequence continues at coordinate 16,363 of JAPUBX010004017.1, read as the reverse complement.
AGTGTAGACAAATATAAAAGCATCATCGACTACTTACCTTCCGGAAGAGTCCTTATATATTTTGAAAGCTCTCGAATGCACAGTCTACCAATATCGGCTTCTGCTCCGTCACATGCCTTTAACAAGACCACGTAGCCCGTGTAGGCTTTGAGGCCACTAATGGTGCAGGTTTTGGCATCCGAATCGACCTCGCATTTTTGAGGATTGACTCCGTTTGTAGTGGCAAAGAAGCGTTTAATGCCAGTCATCTGAGTTGGGGCTGTCCATGTCAGTTGTATTTGACTATCGCTAATAGGAGTGACGTGGATGTCGCTTGGAGCTAGTGGAGTATTTAAGGAAATGAAAGATCAGCTGTTAGCCAACATATTCTTCAATTTTACCAAGCCGGTTGCCACCGAAAACCGAGATGTTCGAACAAAAAATCATTTTGTAATATCTTTAATCGTTTTGGGATCTGTAATAAAATAAAGTGCATTTTACGAAACCTAAATCATATCTATCGTTCGAACGTGTGTGGCCCTTAGCTTGACAAGTACTATCAATCTCCATCCAAAGCGGCCGATACGATACTTGGGCATTGCAATATGAAAAACTGCTCTCAGATGTGAGGCACTACTGAGGTTAGCGCCTAGTAAATACATACCTTGCAGCCACGTCCTAGCGGTTGCTCTTGAAGGAGAAGTACAGAGAGTGCTGTTTTCGAGTGAAGGCTGGTCGCACAGCATCAGCGAAACATCGTATTCAGTGTATGCGACGAGGTCATCGATTGTGCAGTAGGTTGCTTTTATGGGTCTTCCGTAATATGTGCATGGTTGCGGGCCGTTTTTGTCAATTGTGTAAAATGGGTAGTTTAGGGTCGGCGTCACTGAAGAGACCGTCCAATGCAACAATAATGCTTGAATCGCTTTGGGGGAATATCGTAAAGCCTGCTGGACCTGTGGGAATGAACAAAGACTGCCAACTGAATGTTTTTCGTAGTGTCTCGACTGCGTTTATTATTCCGTCTTTTGACGCACACCCACACGGCTCGGACGCAAAAGACAAATAATTGCAATGCCCTTGCCAATACGACAGCTCAGCGAACGTTAAGAACGTTCCACAACGTTTAAATAACTGGAACGTTGTTAACAGGTTTGCTTAACTATGCTACTAATAACTAATTTTTGAATAAACCACACAATTAATGCTTATCGACAAACTATTCCTCAGGAATATTCAACTTTTGTTGGAATTGTCCGAGGTACAAAGAACCAAATTCCACATGATGTCCTGTAAAAGACGCTAACGACATTTGATTGGTTTTAAAAACGGAATGTGGAACAGAAACAGTATAACTCTTTTAAAACCTACCTGACGGGAGGGTCTTCGTTATGGCCGTATTCGGAGGATCGTGGCATGTTCGGCCAGTAGAATTCGTTTTCGCATCACACACCCACAGCGACACCTCGTAGTCGGTCATTGGGGTGAGGCCGTTGATCGTACAACCTGTCCAATTCGAGGCGACCTCGCATGCTTTTGGGTCGGTTCCGTTTGTCGTTGCGAAGAAGTATTCGGCGTCGGTCGTCGTGTTAGTTGTCCATACCAATCTTATCTGGGTATCGCTGACAGGAGTCACTTGGAGGTCGGTTGCTGATATTTGTTGTATTATTAAGGAAATGGAAGGAAGCTCGATTAATATCATAGAACAGCTCTGATAATTTATAACCTTATTCGCAAATTATGGAATTTCGCAAATCGCATTTCAAACAGAAATTGTGCATTCCGTAGATTATAACCTGAGGTCACGAATTCAGTCTGTGGTGTCTCGACAACGTGTTATTAAGTCCCAACCTTCATCCAGGCAACTATAGACTTCGCTTACTTGGAGCACAATGCAGTCATATTGATAGATTTGTTTGTAACTGATAATTTTATCAAGATAAACATGAACAACCATTTTTAAAACCGCCGAATCAGAAATATCGAATTGTGATGATGGCACTATATAACACGCAGAATTACCATAGATTTGGAATACTTATAAGAGACTCTACCTCTTTGTACAAAGATCATATTTTGAAATAGTTGCAACATACAACTTAATGATTAAAAGCCATTTATTCGAAGACATCCCGTAATAATAAACAAGATACAAGGCTTTCGGCAAATATCGGCATTTACCTTCGAGCCCAACGTCTGAGCTAAAACGATGAAAATGAATACTTGACGATTTATAAAACGTTTTCTTTGAAAAACATCTTACTAGTCAGCACCGTTCACTAGCATGCTGAAACCATTCAATTCATCGCATAATCAAAGCTGACTGGTATCATTCGGTCCGTGTAGAAGTAGTGAATGATGACTGCAAAATTACTCTCTTCACTTGTCTGCATTGTTGTTTTTGTTGGAAATAATTTTATAACGAACGCAGGTTCATTTTTTTACCGGAATGTGTGTTGGCCAGTTTGAGGCTCAACGGGCAAATCGGTCCCTGGGTGAATCAAGTGAATAAAACACCAAGAATATGAGACACGACAAAACTATATAAATATCGGACCGTGATGGATATTATACGAGGTTGTATCCACGACTGAGAAAACAGCCGAATTATTTATCGCCAAAACCTCAGCCACATGATCGTGAAGACAAGGATTCGCGAGGTTCTTCTGTCCAGTGAATTATTTTAAAAAAAGTGTAATTTTGTTACGTTAGTTAATTAGAATGACCTACGATTCATTTGTCTGTAACACATCAACCGCGGACACTGAAAATTCAATTCAAATATGTTCTTAGTAAATTATAATTATATTTATCGCTTAAATTGTTAGCGGAATGCAACTACGCGTTGCTGTCGACATCACCCCGCGTTATAACCTGTCCATTTAACCCCGTGTCATCGTGGGGTGTTACATTACCTTCACCGCCCGAACAAGCATTTATTTCGTCCGCTGATGTCGATTCCGAAACTCCGGGCAAAGTTGTATTAATGCAATGCTTTTCCGATGCCGGATGCTCGTTAATGTTGCAATTTTGCATTGCTGTACACACTCAGTGCATCTTTCGTCGCATAATATTTCATATACTTGGAGAATTCAACAAGAACTGATCCGTCGGGAGGGATTTGCGAATCGCGTTCAGAGTTAGCCGCAAGGGTAGTCGAAAATAAAGCAAAACGACACAGCTATATTTACCTGTTTTCAAACAATTAAACCCATCCCCTAATAAATTATGCAATTGGTGACATTTACTTTCGGGTCGGGAGTCAGTTCTAAAATTAAGAAAGTCGGTATTTGACACGTGTTTAACTTGTCCATGGTAGGAAAACTCTGAAGGTCTACCAACGCTGACCCCTATACAGTATATCAGCCATCTCATTTCACCCGAAGATTTCCTGTCCCTTCCCGGCAAGTTTAAATTCATCTACAGCTCCACAAATCGAACGAATTGTCGCCAATTACGTTGACACCATGTAATTTGTATTTGAAAGACAGCTTACTTCCAAATAGCTTGCCCCTACATGTCTTATAACCTCTTCGGCAACTATGCATTACATCTCACGGAAGGTCGGGTGTCTGGCGTGGGTTCGTTCAACCATGACTTGGTGGTATGGTCTCGCTATCTTATGCTGAGACCTAGAGTACTTTATCTGTTATGGATGATGCGTCAACCGTGGCTGCTACCACTTTACCTCAAGAGGTCAGGGATAACCAACAAGAACTGGCTTGTCTCTCTTGAGCGTTTGTGTCAACAGAGAAACGTAATATGTTCAGACGCCAATGTGTAGCTGTAAACGCGTAAATTAACTGAGTCGATGTGTCTCATTAAGGTCCGTTTCATACCCGAAAAAGATCGTTAAAAGATTGGACTATATTTACCCCTCGAATCTCCTGTTCTCCTTGTCGTGTAAATCTCGGTAAATCCCACTATTTGAGCTAATTTTCTTCTCAGCAATCCAAACATTTACATGAGACGATTTTTTTATTTAAAAACTTTAATTAGAAGGACGTACGATTCAGTTGTCTGCAACGCATCAACGATGAACACTGTAAATGAGAATAAATACAATAATATGAAAAAACAAATGGCTTTTAAATAGGAAAGAATATGTTAAATTTAAGATTATTACCAATTGTAAAGAGGTTTTGTTTAAAAATATGTGCCTACGAAAATATTACTCAGCATAGATACCATCCGTATTCAATTATATTTTAGGCATGCTAATTTTATATCAATGAAACTTGCCTTTTGTAATTGTAAGTATCCATAGAATAACGGATATACGGAATCCAGTATGTTGCATCTCGTGAAGTGATTTTTAAATATGCGCGTTACCTTGAAAGTTATAAAACAAAAAGTAATAAATATAAGGTTAACTGTTAATTAAACGGATGACCTTTAACATAAAAAGCTGGTGATATTTTGCATATTTTGATTTTTTTATAGAAAACATTTATTCAAATTGAGCATTATTTATTAAATGTTTACCTGTGTTTAAAAAATAAATAAATAACGAGAATTACTGGCCATCATGCGCATTCGTTACGATCAATTAATTATTGTGTACAAGAATTTCGTTTACTATTCATAACCACTTCTACTTGTCAGAAATTTATAGAAAAAACGCATATTCATTCCTCATCTATCAAATCGCATGTTATAATTTCTCGCAACTCTCCAAACTAAACTCCGCTCTATCCGTTTGTATGGTCTGGTCAATCTTCTACGGAGGCACTTCAAGAACTCAAACATGTTGCTGAAACCAACTGACTAAAAGTGTCGGCTTTGGGAAGGTGTGATTTAGTGCGAGAGACATAAGAAATCCGCCCAAATATCCAAAAGTCGAAAGTAGGGAAAATCATGCACACCAGCTATTAGGGCATGCTGCTAGGGGTTTCCCATTATTAGCTGTTCCGAATCCACCACGGATATCAGGATACGGGTTAAATAATTTATTGATCTAATGCCATATCATCTTCTCGCAACCCTGTCTGTTGCATCATCTGGAAGCCTTCTAGGTGAACCAAGACGTTTGTTATCCATTATACAATAGTTATTTAACTTTGACCTGTCCCCGGCCATTTGAGGTTCTTTGGACAACCTTACTGTCGTTTGTCGAGTAAGGCAAGTTAACCAACTCTGCTTTAGCAGCTCAGCCTACGCATCAAACAGTTTCCGCTGTAGCTATAGTCCCCAGACACTCACCAACAACGAGGCCACACAGTAGGCATGACGAAATGGGTCGGGAGGTAATCGAACTTTTGGGTACAAAGGAAAGCGCTGTCGTTTTTGTCGTGTTCGTTTTCGGGAGAAGAGAAAAGTTAGTCTGCTATTGCAGTTTTCATTCGACCTGGCAAGTCCACAAACAGCAGCATTGTGATTGTAAATGACATCGATCACGACCGCAGTTTCGTGTTGGAAACCGGTGCTTATTTTCGTGTGATACCCTCTGTCCTAATTCACCGTTTAAACTGCTGCCATGTACCACCACACCTTTCAATCAATGTGCGCTTTGTCTGGAATTTTGAATGTGGCCAATTTTTCCTATCATATTATACAAGAAGCGCACTTCTTTTCCTCTTTCGATCCATCTGTCATTGTATTTGACCTCGCTGACTCCAAGTGAGAACTGAAAATGGCTCATCGTTCATCATTTGAGCATACCGTTTAGCGTTAAATTTTACCGAAGTGACTGGGATTAGTGACAACTACCCACGCTTTTCGAAAAAACCCTATCCTAGTGTCAATTGTGCTAAAGCATCATCGGTCTTGATCCGGCAACTTGATTTCCTTTCCCTGTTAAACCTGGAGTTCGGTCATGTTTGCGGAGCAGATAGAGAGGTTGCGGATGCCTTTTGGCATATCGAGGTGAACAGTGTGTTGGTCGTTGATCGTATCCACTACGCGGAGATGTTCGACGCCAACTAGCACGAGGGTTATTTAATTGGACCCACCAAAACTGTTTTTATTACTATCCCTAGTCCCTTATCCCAGCACTTGCCTGCTCGTTCGCCAAATCTTGCGGCAACGCAATTTCGAAGGAATTTACATTCTCTCGCACCCTTTTTTCTCGTGCAAGTCCATTATGGGACACTTTTAAGCCTTCGGTGTCAATGAATTAAAGTAAATCGCGACACCGAGGTGCCGAGCGGGACTTTTAATGCTTTACGTTCATGTGGTGTTGGACGGTTTACGTCAGTTGCCATATGAGTACACATGTTGATTGAACAGCACTATTAAAAAATAAATAAAAAGATTAGGAAAAAGGTAACTTTACAAATTCCCGCAAACTTAAACGTATATCTCCAAGGGAATATGGAATACCAACTGTGTTCCATAACCTGTTTCATGGATTTTTGGCGTTATTTGACTCGAAAACTGGGAGTCACTCCGGGTTTTTACAAGACAATTTGAGGCCTCTATTTCGACCTATAAGCGTAGAATCGTTGAACTATTGGCTATCACAATCACTTGCGAAATGGGCCCCAATGAACGCTTCACGATAGCAATTTTACTATACAAGCCTGTCCCAATCATCGTTATGTTGACGTCGACGGGCAGTTTATTCAACGGAATGCATATCCTGGTCAAGTCTCGTGAAACCGTCTTCATCACCACCGCATTTTCCTAGATCGTCAGTTACATGAAAAAACTCTTACCAGACCCCGTCGTTTTCTACCTAACCGCATCCTCCTCCCCTTTTACGATGGAAACCTTCACAACACAAGTCGCAGGCACGGAAATATCATATTTGTGGATTGCTTGTCGACCTCTAATTTAAAACGGTTGGTGGGATAGAGTGGTTTTGCGTTTCTATTAGGTACTTGGTTGTTTCTTCTTTAGTGTATGGTATTTATATAGATGCGCAATGACACTTTTCAGATGTTAAGTCATGAAGGGTCTACTGATTGCGTCGACGACGTTTGCGACGGGCTTGCTGGAAGCAGTGGGTGCCAGGGGGAATGTCACCTATGACATGTAGTTTCCAGGAATTCGATTCCAGTCACTTGCTGGCAATAGTTTTTATTCGCAAATACGGATCAGGCTGTCCCATATTTGAATGTGCATTCATGCGGAATTCTCCTCCCCGAGGATAAGCTGGATGTTTCAACGACAATTGTTGGGAACACTGCATAGGTGGCGACTCCCCCAGATCTATCGATTATGCGGCCGTTTGTCCTGCTGCATCATCGAAAACCGTGGAACCTCCTCGGTTCTGAGACATTTTAAATTTCGGATAATGCAGCAGCCACTTTCAGCAACCACAACCGACCGGACGCCTCCGAATCGGAAGAATTACAGGCGAACACCGCAAGGCCAACCTTATTTTGGTGACTCGCAACGGGTCTCGAGCCAAGGGTCTCTCACTAATATGGTAGAGATTCAAACCGCTTAACCGTCGGGTTTCATTTAGATTTCTTATTCACGAATATCTTCTGTATTACTGAAATAACTGACCTAAATTTGAATGATTTAAAACCGACTTGTAGACAAATATAAAAAAACTTCTTAACTACTTGCCTGCTGGAAGAGTCCTTGTAGATGCAACAAACCCTGTACTGCAGAGTCTGTCCAGAGCGACCTCTGCTTTGTCACAAGCCTTTAGTTTCACCTCGTATTGCGTATAGGGTGTCCGGTCGCTGATGGTACAGTTTAAGGCATCTTTGTTTACTTCGCATTTTTTTAGGGATGCTCCCGTTTGTAATGGCAAGGAAGTTACTCACGCCTGTCATCTCCTTTGGAGGTGTCCATGTCGCTGACAGGAGTGAATAGGAGGTTGCTTGGATCTAGTGGCATGATTAAAGAAATTAAAAGTACGCCCTATTCATTTTCGCTATTAGCTCATGTTAGCATTCATTTCACCTAGCGGGCCGGGTACCAGGTGACCACCAAAGACCGCGATGTTTCATCGGTTTGGGAGTTGTACTTTTGGTTTCAAATAGATAATCTCTCGTTGATTTAAACACTATTTGTTTCGTTATATAAGAGTGCAAAATAGTCTTCATGGGCGTGTTCATGGCAGAAATTCCAAATGTGCAACATGTTTGGTAGTCTCAGTTTCGGGCAACATAGAAGAAACACTGCAGATGTTGTTGGTCGTGCTCTCCCCGTTCACACTTGCCGTCGCGGGTCGAAGCCTGTTGGGGAACTTGACTTAACGTATCTGTGGTTTAATTCCCATAGCTGGATCAGATCTATTGTACGTGCCTGCGCGCGCGCGCGCATATCCCAACCTGGGCTGGTATGATCAATCACATTTAAATTGGACTTTACGATCGCAAGGTTATTTGCTTCCAATAATTTACTGACAATTTAAATTTCAGAAAGCGGAACACAAAAGACAAACTAATCTGAGATATGGGGTTAGAATCGCGTGTCTTCGTGGTTGCAATAGTCGGACAAGTACAGACAGTGTTGTTTCCGAGTAAAGGTTGGTCGCACAACTTCAGTGAAACCTCGTAGTCGGTGTATGCGTCGGCATCGTCGATTATCCAATTTGTGGCTGTTCCATTTATTGCAATATATATGCTTTGTTGCTGGCCGTTTTCGTGGATTTCGTAAATTTTGTAGTTTAGGGCTTGACTTCCTGAAGTTGCCCTCCACTTAAACACAATCGACGAATCGGTTAATCCACTTGCTTTAAAGCAATCTGGACCTATTGGAATGCACAAAGATTGCCAACTTAATGGTAAGAGTTGTCTATCGACAACGTTCGAGGCCACTTCACAATATTTTGGTTTGGCTCTGTTTGTCGTTGCAAAGAAGTCTGCAACACCGGTCGTCGTGGTAGCTGTCCATGCCAATGCAACCTGTGTATCGCTGACAAGTGTGACTTTGAGGTCGGTTGGAGCTAGTTTTCGTAATTTTAAATAAAAGGAAGCTAGGTGTTAGTAAACCACGTGAAGTAGTAGTACACCTCTGATAGTTGATTACCTAATCAGCCAATTATTTCGTTGCGGATATCGCATTCGAATAATCTACTTTAAATTAAGTAGATGTCCTTAAGGAATGTCCACGTGTCCGATAATCCCATCGTTATACATTGGATCGGCAGGCGAATTACCGAAATTCACAAGAATGAGGGCTGCAAAAATATAATTTAAAGGTGGATTGAACAACGTTATCCTGATTTTCTCTCACGTTTTTGTCGAGAAATTCAGACTTTGTTACAGCTCTCATATTAATATCTTTGTCGTAACTGATAATTTCATCCGTTGAATTATAGATGACATTTATAATTCCTAAGCAAGAATTTAAAAACCATTTTAAAGCCGCCGTATCAGAAGAAGCGAATGCGGTTGTCTGCGTCATGACTCTCAACAAAATAATTATAGACAATTCAACTTAATTCTCATGAAACCTTAATAGCATACATCCTGTTATGATTTATAGGATAGTTCGCTTTAGGGAAATATTAATAGCTTCCTGTGAGCTTTATCTGAACGCTAAAAGGAATAAAAACGATATTGAACGAGTTCTTTAATGGGTTTAACCTGCCCAAGGTTTGTACATATTTTTGCGTTTCGACGTAAGCGACCGTCGATCGAAAATGGACACTTACTACATTAAAAAAGGATTTTCTATACCATCACGATATAAACCACCCGCCATGCAATTTTACTTAAACATTGCTTGCCTCTTAAAGATCAGTTTAAATTTATCACCAGCTCCACATATCATACGAATCTTCGCTTCCTTGGAATAATTCTTTTTATTACAGCTTCCCTCCAAATAGGTAAGCCATCGGTTTGCGCTAACATATATTAACAAAGGTGCATTACAGCTCACACAATATCAGCTCTCTGCCGTAGGGGTTGTTTCATCCATGATTTGGTGGCATGGTAGCCCCACTGTCTTATCCAGAGCGCGGTGCTAGTTTATCTCTATTGGATGCCGCTGGCACTTTGCATCAAGAGGCACGGGACAGACATAAAGCACGGTACTGTCAATATTGCACGTTTATTTGAAAGGATAAACGCAATAGGAAAGTATGAAGGATATTATTTCTACAACCTGGGCCGACTAGTACACAACTGGCTTCCGTTTCTCGTCAGCGAAGATACCAGAAAGAAAGAGAAATGCGACAAGTGAACACCCCGTTTACTATTGAGTCTTGACATCCTGCCGACAATGCTCCAAAGTGACTATACGGTCTGACAAAAGCGCAGTAGGAATTACAGTCTGGCACGCACAGACCCCAAACATTAACGTAAACGACACCAGTTAGATATGTGCCAACTGCAGGTTTTACCTTTTCCTTTATTTTGATCAACAGAAGACAAGTCATGTTACCTTCGGCAGTTCGATAAATTATTGGAAACATAAAATTTAATTATTTAACAAGAAAGACTTACTCTTCAGTTGTCTGTAATGCATCAACGCTGAACACTGAAAATTAAACAAAGATGTGTTTTTTTATCGAAATACAATAATGAATATAAATATATACATGTAATGATGTATTATTTAATTCTTTAGTTTTTCCGAAAAATTATGAGCGGTTTTAATTGATGCATGGGTACAATTTATCATGTTGAATCCACCGCTAGGACTTTTAAAATAAACCGCTTACCACTTTGTCGTTTACTACTGAGTACGGTTATTTAACGTGAACTTCCGGATGGGGCTAAATTTAGTTTAATTATAAGACGCCGAGTTTTAGTCGTGTTCAAAATTAAACTGGCCGAGCTATTGTCAGATTGCTCAACAAGCTTGTTCGCGTGGCAGAAACTTTACATCGATTACGAGAGAGAATTCGCTGATACAAGAAAGGCATTTCATTAAGAAACAAAGTGGAAACAATAACGTTCATAGCAAAAAAAATTATTTTGAAAAAAATATCAAGACTTGCCCACCAAATCTAGCATTGCTTTAACAAGCCAGTCTGTAACGTTCTCCATCGCAGCACGATATGCTACCATTGGAAAAAATTAATATTCTGTGAACAGTTGATTAATTTTAAATCTGAAATCTCTTCGACTGCCAGTTATGTGTGTCCAGGCTGTCCAACATGAAGAAAATCATGTTGTCTGGTTTTCGTGTCTACCGATGCGAGTCGTATGCGTCGTAGCATTGTTGGCGTTCGGATTGACAAAACGTGGCTGAGGTTGGCAAATAATGGATAGAAAAAGGCTTCCATCGCTGTTAGGGTTATCTCCGCATAATTCGTCCTCGCGTACGATGAAAAGTGTTACTTCACTTGGAATTCGCGTCTTTCGGTGCGGCTTGTATGCGTCGTAGCATGGATGGCATTAAGATTGACATAAAGCGGTCGAGGATAGTATGTGATTGTTTGAAAAAGGTTTCTGTTGCGCTGAGGTTATTAGCGCTGACGGATTCCTCACGGAAGATGAATAGATTAATATCTATCTTACTCCGGACATAATATGTTCGTAAATAACGTGGTTTTGTACCAAGGTTACTAAATGACATAAGCGTCTAAAAAGGATTACGAATAAGAACGCAAACGAAAGTGTAATCAAGATTGTTCTCTTGTTTTAATAATACAAAGGCACAACGTTAAGTCGGCGATCGCGCGTTCGTCGGCGAAAATCGGTTCGTGTGTGTTAAAACAAAGGGGGCATTTACGGCTTATGTATGTAGTCACAGTTTAATCGATCTCCGAATTTAAAATTCGATGTTTTAGCCAAACGTGTTTGCAATTTCCGAAGCATCATGTCTTATATGTGGTCTTGTGTAATACTAAAATAAATGACCGAAACAAATAGAAAAACACCATCGACTGCTTGTCTGCCGGAAGTGTCCTCGTATTTGTCAAAAGCGCTCGACTGCAGAGTCTGTGTACACTGCCCTCTGCTCTGTCACATGCCTTTAACGACACCAAGTAGACCGTGTCGGCGGTGAAACCGCTGATGGCGCAAGTTCTGGCATTCGCATTCACCTCGTATTTATGACTTTTGCTTCCGATTGTAGAGGCTAAGAAGTGGGTCCCGCTGCTGATTTACGTACCATCTTGGCGCGCGTTTTAGATAGGGCCTCTTCGTGGCCGCCATTTCCCGTTTGCAAAACTTAATATACTTCGTGGGTTTAATTGGTCGCCTTTCTTGCAAATTTACATTGATGTTACTTCTTTTATTCATCTTAACTTATTCTGCATTTTCTACGTATAATCGTTACGTCATGTAACATGTTTGTTTATTGTAAATTTTAATGCTGAACGTTTTTGTTCTTGTGACCTTAATAAAGCGAATATAATTATCATTATTATTTGCGTTGGAGGTTTCGTGTCAATTTTATGTGGTTTTGGTTAACAGGCGTTGCCTGGAAGTTGGTAAGGGCTAGTGATATTTTAAAAACCATGACATTAAGTTCGCTTATTTTTAACTGCGAGGCAACAAATGAAGAAGTTGTATAACCATCTTCGTTTTATAATATTTAATAAAGGGCTAAATAAGAAAGGTAAGGCAGGGGAAACTTAGTTAATGACACAGAAATTAAGAAACGATGTCACTATTTTCTCATGTCTCGACGACGTGTATTGTAATTTGTTTAAAACTCCACGGAAGCTACTTTCTTAACGTTTCCCAAAAGCCATCATAGCGTAAACGATACTCCAAACTTTTCCATCGGCGACCTGCAGTTCGCTAACGACAAGATGGCGTTCTCCATCGCAGCATGATATGTAGCCATTAAAAAATAATTAATATCCTGCGTACATTTGATTAATTGCATCTGAAGCATGCCTGTTTGTTATGAAAAGCCATTCCTTTCTTGACAACACTAAAAGGGGGTCATATAACTTCAGGTATGTAAAGGTCATGATATTGAAACTTCCAGCCGCCTTAAATTTTCCACGTCAAATGATCTGGGGGTTTGACCACTGGACGCGAAGTTAACAGCCGTTGCTGACTACCCGGAGCCCAGCACAAAGCGTCAGCGTCGCCACTTTTTCGGGATGCTGAACTTTTACCGACGTTTCATTGCGAATTTCCCAGATGGCCTCGCCGTTAACCCGTCTAATCTGTAGATGCTTCGAACACTGCATTCGGTGCTGTACTTAACCAACGGGACGAGCTTCGGCGAGAACCACGAACGTTTTTTTCGAAGTCTCTATCACCAACGGAACGCCAATACAGCACATTTGGTCGTTAATTATTGGTGGCTTACCTAAGCGTAAAACATTTTCGCCATTTTGCGGAAGGTGGCCGCATTCTTATTTTCACGGACCACACGCCATTGATTTATGCAATGGCCTCGTACTCGTCTCGCTACAACGAACGCGAGATCCGGCAACTCGAGTCTAAGGGGAGAGCCCTGTCGTTACCTTAAAATCCCTGTGTCAACAGACACGAACCGATTTCCGCCCACGAACGCGTGATCGTCGACTTAACGTTGTGAATTTGTATTATTAAATAAAGAGAAGATTCTTTATTATACTTTGGTTTGCCTTCTTATCCGTAATCCTTTTAGACGCGTATGTCAAGGCTTAGTGGATTTAAGTATCGTTGCACTGAAACACGACAAGGTCTCTAATAATGCAGGTTCTGGCATTCGCATCCAGCTTACATATTTACGGATATTTATTCATTGTCGTGGCAAAGAAGTAGTTGACGCCGTTGATCTTCGACGGAGCTGCCCATGCAAATTTTATTTGATTATCGCTGACAGGAGTAACTTGGAGGCCGGTTGGAACTAGTTGTTGCATATTTAAGGAAATGAAACGAAAGCATACAGTTATTCTGCAAAAAAACGAAACGAACCTTAAATATGCGTCCCTCCCACATGTTCATTACCTGTCTCTCCCCAACAGTATTTCTCATTCTTACAGATGTACATAATGCTATTCTGTATCGAGCAATCGCTTTAAAAAAAAATAACATTATAAAGTATGCATTATAAAAATTGTATAATATTTATTACCCTATATCATCGTTATTCGATTCATAATTATTAGAAACGCATACAATTTGCGGATTATTAAACTTGTTTTTTGTCATTTTGATAACGATAATCCTAGGGCATGGATACACGTCCCAGACAGCCATAATTAGGAGACGCATTGAAATGAGAGAAATGGATATAATGAGGCAACATAGTTACAAATGGATGGAGAGGTAATATAGACTTAGGGTAAACATGGGATGGGTCTTCATAACGGGAAAACTACGATGCTGGTTTAGAAAGAGAGGAAGTTGCTCTAGTCTCGGCGACTGTGGATGAAGGCGGCTGTGGCCTTGTAAAACCCAGTGTGAGGGAGAGTGTTTGGTCTCACTCTTGATGAACCAGATTGCAGTCTTCGCCGTCATAGAAGACGGCCAATCCGTCAAAAGGTGGTTTACACGAGATGGCGTCCTATTGGCGCGCAGTTGGCATTGTGTGTCCTTCATATCCCGCGCGATGTCCTGGTAAAGCACCGGGGCGTTAAACAAATGCGTGTAACCTTGAAAGTAATTAAATGTACAGGTAGAACAGCGGATTAATTGCGAACATTTACTTGCACTCGATTTCAGCCACTCTTTCAGGATTAAACTCGCGTAAATAACCAGCAATATCAAATAGCCAACTAAATATGCAAGATAATATAATTTAAAACAAGGAAAAATTGATATTGAACCACAAACATACTGAAACCTGCACACGTAATTGACACAAATATATTAGGCTACGACAATGAACGACAGCATGGATTTTCGATGGTTGACTCATGCTTGATCTCTCGACACCAGCCTGTGATCGAATAAAGCTGTAAAGGATGTCCCAATATACGGGTGTTTGGGCTTTTAGTGATATTACCATGATAATAAACATACTGCTGAGTTCTGAGTAAAAACTGCAGTAATGGGCCCGCCTAATCGACCTTGTTGCACTCGACCTGCGTCCAAACAAGAAACATTCGCCGTTTGGTTTCAAGCGCGATCGATTTATTACACAGTCCCGTTTGCTTTGATACAGCCTTGTTCACCTACTCAAGGGACTCTTTGAGTTCAAGTCTACACAAGAAAATGGGCTTTTTACTCAATCAAATTGTTAATTGTTCGCCGAATATTTACCCCACTGCCTGTTTGGATGAAAAAATGCCTTTATTGGACCCGTCTAACCGACCTTGTGGCCCACGACCTGCCTCCATAACCGTTGCGTTTAATGTGGAGCGTGGTCTGTGACGCTTTATTATACAGACCCGTTTGCTCTGGTTCAGTTCACAAACACAAGAGGACCTTCTCAGGTGCTTCAATTTTAAAGGTTAGAAGAATATTTGACGGGTTGTTTTATTCAATCGAAAGTTATCTATTTTATAAATGAGAAAATGGTGTATTGAGTGTGAAAAATCGGTTTGAGGGAGGTGGGAACGAGAAAATCCAAAGGGCATTGTTCAATGAGGGTCATTGATTTATCCGAGAGAGGATATTTGTTGAAAGTTAGATATTTTTAAGGAAGGCGGCGTTAGGATCGATTGGTCATTCTGAAAAGTACAAAACGTCAGCGAGGATGGTAAGCGCTACACGTTTGGGCAACCTTTCAATTTCTTCACTACTACCGCAGGGGATCTCAAAGCCACTCTACCAAATTATAAAGGAACATGCGTGAAATCGGCATAATCATCATCATCACATCCAAATACGTACGGGCTGTACCAGTTAACCCCAAAGTGTTTGCAGTTTCCTTGTCTTTAAATCTGATAAGAAAAGTCTCATAATAACCAAACACTTTCCGGAATTTTTTAAACCGACGTCGAGATAATAAGAAGGAGTGACTCGGACGTTGTTTTGCGGTTGTGATGGAATTTAAGAAATTTAGCAAAACATCGGTACTGGAGCCTGTATATGTCCTCTTAATATATTATCAATCTTTTTGGGATCTGTTATTCTGATTTAAGGCCGAAATTCCTCGCCGATGTCAGAAATATTGATTTTATGTCAAATAAAAATGGTGCATTTTATGAAACCCATAGCCGGATCATATCTATCGTTCGACCGTGTGTGTAGACCTTATCCAGAAAGGTGGGGCACTACTGAGGTTAGCGAAGAGTAATACAAACCTTGCGGCCGCGTCCTTGAGGTTGCTCTTGAAGGAGAAGTACAGAGAGTGCTGTTTTCGAGTGAAGGCTGGTCGCACAGCATCAGCGAAACATTGTATTGAGTGTATGCGACGAGGTCATCGATTGCGCAATGGGTTGCTTTACTGGGTCTTCCGGAATGTAGGCATGGTTGCGGGCCGCTTTTGTCAATTGTGTAAAATGGGAAGTTAAGGGTCGGCGTTACTGAAGAGGCCTTCCAAGTAAACAGTATGCTTGAATCGGTTTTGAGGTATGTTTTGAGGCCTTCTGGACCTGTGGGAATGAAAATAGAAAGTCAACTGAATGTTTTTTTCGTGTTTTGACGCACACCCACACGGCTCGGACGCAAAAGACAAATAATTGCAATGCCCT